>JAQIXN010000333.1:0-44345 GCA_034698145.1 Proisotoma minuta
TAGGTTAGAGGACAATAATACGTTTAGAGAGATACAAATCCCTGACTCGGGCTACATGAACACTGCTCTGAAGGTTTGTCAATATTCTCATACAAAATACAAAAATATTTGATGAGACGCCAATCTTTTAATAGAAAATTTGCTTGAAGTAACCAAAATTGCATTGATTACTTATTCACGTACCTTTCTTTGAAGTGTTTTTGTATGAGCTAACCCAACAGATCATTCAGCTTTAGACACACATAATCTTCATTCAGATGTGCATTATCTCTATTTTCTCCTTTCAAATTGCTTTTGAATAAAATTGTTCATACAAAGATTGTTATGAAAGAATGAATTACCCTGTAATCTACTTTCTTTTTTAACAAGTCTGAAAAGAACTTATTGCTCGTTAAACCTCATTGTTTTAGCAATTAACGAAATAAGCAGAATTTATGGGCAGTCGTTTAATTTAGTCTTACACCACAAAGTATAATGATACAAATGTACGAGGAAAAGGAAACTACTGGATAGACAAAGTATGTAAACACAACAAACTCGTAACAGCTTAGAATTACTAATGAAAGCAATTATTATTTTCCCACAAAAAGTGATGTAATGTGCACTTTATAGTTAGCGAGTGTGGAATTTTGCAGAATAAGGGAAACAGCGTTAGACAATATAACAAATAACATTGTTATGTATGTACAAATACAAACATTCAACTATGATTCAACTTTACTTTCAAATTACACTAACAACATTTATTTCATTCTTTGGACTACTCACTTAGTTAGCAAACTTTTGCAACACATTGTCCAAGTCATTACAACCTAAAGCACTTGTTTTGCAAAGTCATGAATATTTTCTGGTGAAATGTAATTTCATCTCAGGATTGCTTTGAAATTCAATGATGCGGTTTTCAGACATTCACAGTGAATGATTCGCTTGATTGGCACAACCAATAAGTATTTGAGAAAGGGAGAAAGTTAATTTAAATCCCTCTTATTTGTATTAACTCCAAACAGTTGATTGACCTTAAAACTTCCAAGACCTCAAAAATGTTAATCTCCTCGTTTTTTGTTGTGCACATTTATTTGATTACATGTACATTTACAAGTTAGGCTACAGACATCCATTTAACAACCTTTATGCAATTTTCACTGGGTGTGCACTTTGATATTTGAGCGCAATTGAAAAGGAAAGCTTTTATATACATTATGGGGGTTATGTTAGCTAATTGGAAATGTTTTCAACCCTAAAATTACCCAAATTTGAAGTGCTTATCTGGAACTACATAAAAGGATTCTTTTAAGGTATCAGACAGATTTTGGGCCCGCATTTGCAGTAGATCAGAAGGCAATGAAATTGGACAGATTTTTCCTTTTGCATGTCTGGAGCTCGTTAAATGAAAGTCAAGTTCATGAATCGAGTGTTTAGAAAATTGCTTTCTCCAAAAATAAATGTGCCAACAGAATAGGAGTACTTTGGTATTTTTTATGGTTTCCTGCTTTAATTCTCCCAAAATTTTCTAAAACTGCCGAATATACAAGTATTTATATGGATTTCAGAGAATGATTCTAGTTCAGAAAAAAAATCTCGTTTATTATTCATTAAAGTGCCCAATACAGTTGAGAGGCACGTGATAACAATTTTATATCTTTCACTGCATTAATTTGTACCCTTCATTCCACTCTAATTTCATTTAATTTGCAGTTACTGATCCAAACCAATTGAACACGAAAAAAGAACATTACAAATACAACAGAAAGTTTAGCAGATGCTGAAAATTATTTGAAAGGAAAAAATGCTTGCTAAGATTTCTGTAATTCAGTTATGCAGATGTACATGTGTAAGGTGATTTATTATTCCTATCAAGTTCGTTTTCTAGCATCGCCTGAGTGAATAGCTGAAGTATATATACATATATAGCTATCAATGTTATGCAGTCTCTCAGAAACATTGGAAATAAAATTAAGGTGGTGGATCTTATCCTCAGAGTTTCTCTTGCTACACTTTTATCAAAGTTGAAAGTTGGTGAAGAGGAAAGAAAGCTATATATTGGAAAATTGGAATTTTAGATCAAGAAACTTGATTTTCGGATGCTACACACTTTTCGTCAGTTTAAAATCCAATTTAAAAGATCTGCTTTAGTATGCAGGTAAACTGAGAAACCCCAACATTATTGTTGTGGTACTTACACATACGACTTTGCTTCAATCATGTTTTGAAGGAATATCCCTTGATCCTTCTTTGATTTGCTTACATTACATAACACAAATTTCATCCTCGTCTGCCATTGCAATGCATCATGCTGCACGTACTCAAATTTCACGGAGCCTTAAGCAACAGATTCCAGCAATAATGAAAGCACATGCATATGCAAATAAATATTTCTCTAATGATATAAAATAAATTGGAATTTGTGTTAAATGTGTTGCAGGTTATCTACATGTGTTTAGTGCAAATAGATGCAGGGAAAGCGATGATAAGGATTACAAACGGACATGCATTTATCACACGTCCTACAACAGTTGGTCCAAGCCAAGCACGTTTATATATAGAGAGTGACAGTGAGAGAGGGAGAAAGTGCAGAGGAAATAATGTTCTTGCAAATACGTCTCCTTTCTACTCGTTTAAATTGGTGTCAATTACGTACAAGAAAAAGGAGCAACTAACATGTAATTTAATGATATATGTTGAAAATGATTGACCGTAATAGTTCAAAAAATATTTGGTGAAAGTTTATAGCTGCGTGGCCTGCGTGACTCCCTGTGAAGTTTCTGAATCGACAACAACTTGGAGGTAAGTCATTGAGGAATGTGGGAGATGTGTTTGGTTGTAAGTGTGATGAAGGTTTTGGGAATAGTGTTGAACAGGGCTCCGCTTGGCCTTCAGTGGATAGTTTAAAGTGGTCGTCGATGGTAGCGCAGTGCTGGCTGTTGCAAATGTTGTATGAGTGTGGCAATATGGCCAACGATCGAAACTGTCCCGGGGCTTACCACACGATAACACGCGTCCAAATGCTGTTCGAAACTTCCGACTCATTGCGTTGTACAGGATCGGATTTATAGCGCTAGAAAATAACACAGACATGTTTTATAGATATATTATTTGAATAATGATGAGACACATAATTGACAGCAGATGAGTTGATTATTTAGGAGATTGGCTTTCACTTTCCATAACACATTAATTCCCTGTCTACGTACATATTTACTTAATGCAAAGGTATGTGTAAAAGTTGCAGCCATAAATTATAAGTTGAAGGTCCCTTGTGATCATCTTTCAACAAACTCGAGATTACACACAAATTTATACTGCTGCTAAATAAATCTTGCAGCAGACTTCAAATTGAATTTGCAACTTATTGTTTAATTTTAAAAACAATTACTTTCCTTTGACACACCATATAACTAGTTCATATATATAACAAAGAAGAAAAGCCTTTTCCCCCAAGACACACTTTCTCATTTATATTACGCCTTCGGTAAAATTACATCATGAGCAGCGGTTAAGCTCTTGTGTGGTACTTGCAAAGAACAAACCGGAATTATGAAACAATGAGGACAACTTGTCAGTAGTTGTCAGTCAGCTCACCACACGTACTTGTTATACGTGACTAACACCGAAAATAAAGATATTTCCGCGTTACAAAACAGTTCAATTATGAACACTTTTATTACTCTGCAAAGGCCCTTTACTCATCACTCGGATGGACTATCTCATTTTCTCTTACTTGTCATACCACTCATGTCTAAAACTAATGAAGACCAAAAATATCTCATTTCCACATTCCGAAAACAAAGTCATTTCACTGCGTACTCTACAAATATAAAATGCAAATTCAAAGGCAGTTGTTTGAGCACACTTGTAATCAGTTTTGAATACAAATTCCGAATTTTAACGAGGCGAATACCCTAAATTCACTTTCTTATGAAAAATTGAGGAGAATGGTGAAAGTTCAAAGTCTATGAAAATGCTGAAATTAAAGAAGGCTCAAAAAGAAGATTAAGTTTATTTCTGATTGCTGTCATTTTAGTGGAATGATTATGAGCAAAAGCATCTTATTGCCAACTGAGAGTGTTGGTGATAGTGACCCATCTGCCAATTCCATCAAAATTGTTCATTACGCTTAATCGTAAAATAGAAAGAGAGAAATGCCACCACTGGAAATTTAAGAAGGCAAAGTTTGTACAACAGTTGTAACAAAAGGTTGGATGGGGAGCATTTGGAAGAACGCTCTTTTAACTTTATTGACTCATTAAAAATAAAATTACTTGAACACCTGAGAATTGAGGAGACTTGTCGTTATCACAGATTCGCCACGTTGTCATCATCTCTCTTCCTTCCTCCTTATAAAGATTACAATCGACACTAAATATAAACTGCGTAGGCTGTAATCATTTATAAGATAAGGTATCCTACACTGCTTTCTCCTGCTTGACAGACACAAAAGATACATTGGGGTCAGGGTAAACTTTCCTTTTGTTTTGTTGCATTTTGCCTCTTATCTAACATTTAGTCTCTACTTTAATTTCTTTGTGAGACTATCAAAGCTGATGCCACTCTTTCATCCTACGTTTGTTATTTCAGCTTTGTAAAATAACTTACTCCTGTGGGCAGGAAAGTAAAAACCTCATAGCATTATTACTTTATAAAGTTAACCTTTACTGGTATAAAATATAAAATTAAATGCATTTTACAGAGAACAAAACCAAAATCCAAGTATAATCGAATATGGATTTTATATACTATCCGAAATAGGTCAAGTTCAAATATTTGATCCTAATGTTCAATTCAAGGATTTCAAACTTACTTTGTTGCAACACGTCTTTTGTGCAAGTTTTCTGTCCAAAGTTAAAATATTTTATTGGATTGAAACTTTGGAATGCCAGCCAACGATCCAAAAAAGTTTTCCAAGATTAACGAAATCGTTAGTGCAGTTGCAAAGAAAAGAAATGACAATTTTATTTGAGTCAGATTTCATCTACGTTACCTTTGTACTCTTGTCAGAAATACTGATATAATATTTGTAGAGATTATGGAAAATGATTAGTGGCTTCGACTTAAACCTTGATGATGATGAAGATGACTTTTGGAGGAGAATACGCAAGATTTACTACAATCCATCTAAATGTTAAAAATAACTTGCTCAATTGACCACAAGCACGCAGCAGTTGGTTCCCACTCTTTCAAAGTCCCCTTTTCTTCTTTCTCTAGACACGCTCCATATAAAATTTCAGTAAGGAGAGGAGAGGACAATGAAAACAGTCACAGTTATATGAAGAAAAGAAAGCAATAAATCTTTAGAAATCCACCACGATTTTTACAGCTTATAAAATCTACTTTTCTAACTAAAAATGAAAGGGATGGATATGGAGAGATCAACCATGAAAAAATGATGACAACAATCACAAATGAGATCAAAAATAGCTTAGTTCAAGATTTCCTAACTTTTTTCACCGCTAGCATTGGAAAAAAAAAGAATCGTGTATTTTTTCGGTCCTTACAACACTGTTTCAAATTGGAGGCAATTCGTATAGCAATATTTCAGCCCAGTTGGTGATGGTGGCTTTAAAAATGTCAATTTGGGCAATTATACTTTCGTTCCCACTTTGAAGTATTGTTGCACTTAACATGAAACGAAGTATGGCCGAAGGAGGATTGCTTTTTATCTCACTTCTAATGCCCAGAGCTCTTAAATACTTTGTGCAACGGAATGCCATCGCCTCTACAAGACCAAGGGCTTAAAAGTGAAAGCGAGTGAAAACAGATTTTTGTGGAAGGGTAAAATAAACAAGAGCATGTATGTAGTAGCTTCTAAACTTTTAAGTGAAAGCAAACTTAAGTATTTCCTATTTATATAAATAGATCATGATCTAAAAGTTATAGTTTATGCACATTCTAAATATCAAAGGATGTAATTTGAAGGGAATTGACTCCTCCGGCCCAACATGTGTTTCCCTATCAAGCAAGTCAAGTGGAATGGCTAAACTTTATCCAATTTTCTATCATGTAGAAAAGTAATAAAGTAAATACTCCTTCTTATTTTGGTTCATTGAATTAAGGAGAGTTTTAATCCTCCACTGAATCCCCATTTCTTTCGTTAATTACCCAAGAGTTTCGCCCTTTGAATGATTTATTAGATTAATTTACGCAAAAGATGGCTCAGTCTTGGATAGAAGACTTTCTCTCCATGCTAATGGCTTTCTCTCTCTCTCTCTCTGTCCTTATAGTAATTTCCAACCCCTTTCCACTTTTTTTCTTTGAGGTTGAACGATTGGCTCAATTTATAATAATAAAATTACTGCAAAAGAAAAGATGGAACTATTTTTGGGTCTCTTTCAAAGAAAGAACGATTTTGTGGCATTTGATGTTTGTGAACTATAGAAAAAACGATAAGCGGAGAAAGTGTCATATTACTGTATCGAAAGCTATTATTATTACAGTCTGCTCCTTCCTTTACAAAAGTGGGGGAAAATGTTATTTATAGTTACGATGTGGTTACCAATTGTATCGGTCTACAATTACACCTGACACTCCTGGCTTTTGCTATCCAGTTTAAGACCCCGATACTTAGACCTTTCTCCTTTCTACTGGGAAATAATTGTCATTATAAATTCGCATTTATGTGTTCCCTTTGGCTTTCACTTTGCATTTTGACAGATTTTTAATAGTATTGAATATTATTGTTAATGTGAATTTTCCCCGTTTATTTAAAATCATTTTGGTCTTAAAAATATTTTCTTTCTCCTTTTTGTTTTAAGCCTACATGTAATAGCTTTCTACTTCGTTGACAAAGAGGATTGGGGCTTATGAAATGGAATAAAAAATGTCTTGCCTGTTGATGAATACGCAAGTTTTTGCAAATATTAGAAACCAGAGATCCATAAATTTTTCATGTGCAAATGAATTATAGACGAGGAGACCACGGTAAGGGAGCCAGAGAATAGCAAAAATGATCACGACACAACACAACATCTGAAATAAAAGATTATAAAATACATGATAAAAGTTCAAATTAGGTAGAATTCCCATCCAACTCACCTTCACCACCTGAAAGAAAGAATATCTAAAGTTAGAAACCAGCAAATTAGTTATTCAGGCTGCATACACTTTGATGTCACAAGTCACATAACATTATAAACTAAGGATGATAAATGTATTCAAACAACCGTATTACAAAGTCATTATCATCCTTTTCTCATCTCGCACCTTGAAACAAGCTGACTTTCACCAAATGCAAACATCATTTTCAAAAGGAAAACACTTTTGCTAGGGATTTACTTATTAGTTTGGTGGGTTGGAAAATTCAAAAACTTTTGTCTCTTTTTATGATATTTTCTATTATTTGATCGCTTGTTTTGATAAAATCTAAAATTTTATTTGCAGACATATTATTCTGCGTCCATTTTTGTATGCCACTTTTAGAGATTTCATATAAACTCTTAAACTTCTTATCATTGTATTGTTGTCAACTCTTTTGATGTAAATTGTAAAGTCGAGTTGGAAAATTGTTTTCGGGTCTTGATCCGATTTTTGTTAGAGTGCTCATGTGAGCCAAAAAGTATTGTTGGACTTAGGTTCCATTCAATTCCAGAAAACTTTTGGATCCTAAAGATACTCATTCAAAATACCTAGAGCACTCAACTCAAACTTTGTATGCTGGCTATAATTCGACTAAATAACTCTTTTCAACCTTCACATATATGTACATATGTATGTTCTGGATGTTCTTTTCAGGTTTATTTCTATCTACACAATGAAATGATCCAAGTACATTTCATGGTTATCATATTAGACAATAAGGAATCAAAAACTGAACCAAATTGAGACATGAAGGCTTATGACAAAATTCTATTTTTGGGCTATCTACGTACTTTCACTCTCTCTCTCAATTTTCTTTAAAAGCAATTCGATGAAATTTGCTATTTTTATAATGATATTAATAATTGGGGTTATAAGGTCTCGAGGAGAGTGAGGGAAAGTGGCTTGGAAGGGTGTCTGAAGGAGAAAGCAAAGGCGGCAGTGATCACAATTATTCTGCCGATGAATGCATCTTTTGAAGCATGACATCACTCTCGGCCTTCGTTATTCCACTTTTGTTTGCTTGTCCGCTTGTAAAATTTTGCCTAGCTCTTAAAATCGTACATTAGACAAGTGTCAGGACATGAGACATAAAAGAAAAACCCTTTCAGATCCTCCGCGAATGAGTGGTAATAAGAATTGATAACCCGAGTTACAATGGGAGCAAACTTTTCTTTGGCAGGCATAAAATCGAGTATGAAATTGAGGTTTGATTTATACCAAGAAATAAAATCTTTGATGACAACTCAACTCCGTATTTCTTTACTTTTCCTATGCTTTCACCCAATATGCCACAATGACATAATATTTTAATTAAAGCAAAAAAAAAGACTTTTTTATCCAACCGTCTGACCACAAACAATGAAAGCACAAGATTTGTTGGCCAGTTGGACATATGCGTGTGGGGGCATTGAAAATAATTATATGCTTCTGCAGCAACTGTGACTTGCAACTGTGCTGATATAGATCAAACTAGCCATTAGGAGGAAAGTTTGTTGGCAAAATAAAAGAATGATGGTTGGTAAATGATATGCTGGTGCTCCTTCACCGTCCACTTTTGGCCGTTGTTTTGGGAATTGCGGGTTCTTGAGTCTAAGATAAAACTGACAGATTGTAAAAATAGTAATCTCCTTGAGAGTTGGAAAACCTTTCAATAATTTCCGGTTATTTTGAGTAACTTGTCAATCACGTTATGTCAAAAGCCTTTGAAAGCGTATACAATAATCGACTAGCCAAAGGCAGAATAAGTAGCAGTTTTGGTTTGAATTCCACACTGTATTTAGATGAACGGAATTTTGTAAACACGAAGAGAATCAATACTGCGTAGCGGCCAAAAGCTTTTAAACAAAGCATGCACAAATTCTATTGACCCTAAATGTATCGGGGTGATTTAATTTGGACTAGTTTCACAGCTACTGGTTGATTTCACTTTCTCCTTTCAAGGATAAGTTGAATGGTATTGCAAAAATAATCAGTCAAACAAATTCACAAACTGGACATAAAAGTTGCTTTCACCAGATTGTATTCCACAAAACTCACATCAAACGTTTGGAGGGCAAACCTCAGAGGCCAAGAGTATTTCTATTAGAATGGGCATTCATACGAAAAATAATGAAATGGGAGCATACAAAGAAGGCTATTCAGAGAAACGGAATTGATTTCTAGCAGCATTAGAGAGAAATATAAAGATGTATGATGTAATTTGATGAAATTGAATGGAACAGAAAAAAAAATCTGGGCGTTTTAATATAATGCTTGATTGATTATTCTCATGAATTGTATTTGGTAAATTGAGTGATGATTTGATAAATTTTCAAGTTTTTTTCATGTTGCATTGTACAATTGTTACATATTATGTATTTCTGATGAAATGTTCCTTTTAATAGAAATCATGATACATGCATTTATATCTAATCGTAAGTATAATGTATAATAGTGAGATTTTAGCAAGTGTGGGACTGATTAGATTTTGATGCCTTTTTTAGAACAAGTTTTCAGTCTTAATAAAATTTTGAGTTTCTAACAAAGACTATCTGAGCTAATGACTGTGCAATCTGAATGTATAGAAGGGGCGAGAAGAATATGCTTCAGCAATGTATAATTCACCCGAGATGATTTTGAAACATGAGAGTTGTTATTCAGGAAATTAAGGATTTCTATCTCTTCTTGGCACTTGGAAAGGTTTGTGGGATGTTTGCATGAAATTCAGGAATTCATTCAGGATTATACTCAAAGTATTTATGTATGATCAATAACTTATTAGATGGAATAGTTTACAAGTGTTTCCTTTAATAAATCAAACTAAAATATGTCGACAATCAAATTGTTATCAAAGGAATTTGTATTCAGGACAGCAGGTATTGTAATGAGGCAGAGACATATCAACGACAACAGTCTGCTTTTACGTGATTGCAAACCCACCTGCAATGCTTTAAAGTCATTTATATAGAATGCTTAATACTTTTGTCATTAATGTTTTTATTTTTTTTAAAAAAGCTAATTTAAACTTGTTGGTATTAATAGCAAGAGAAAGTGTTTTAGCTAAATTAAACTTGTTACCTACTAATTAGGTTGCAACCTGGAGAAATATGAGAATGACTTTTCCCAAATGTAATTAGCTTAGAAATTCTTAGTGGAGGATAATATCTAATAGAATTAGCAAGTAAATGATGAATGGTGCCAAAGATTAAGAGCTGACTTTATGTAACTGAGATAGATGCGAGTTAATGTCCACCTATATCTATCATTTAATATACGTTTTATCTTTTGACCAACTTTCTCTCCCTGTCTCTTCCTCTGTCTTTACAAATCTCATTAGAGGATCTTACAACTTTTCGCTTAAATAAATATTAGGATTAGTCTCCTTTCTCCTTCTTAATGCCAACTAACGTTATATATCTGGAAAGTCAAATAAAGTCTGAATTAGCCCCCTTTTCAACTTGGGTTATTGGTTTTCTACAGAAGAAAGCAGGATGAGTTATTTGTAACTAAACGATTGAGTTAATACTGAATTTACAGTTTGTTGGAACTCTAACCAATTACTCTTGTCATCTTATTCTTGGACTTTGGTATTTCAAGTGAATTACAAACTTTGTATCAGGTAAAATATGACTTTACCATTTATCCTTAGACATTAAATGTTTATGATTCAGAGAATAACCAGTCCTAACGGTGGTTGAGTCTAATTAGAGAGTCTTGTAATGATTTGATAGGAATTGTGGCACTTTTGACATTAATGGAGACTCGTGACAGTGATATTTCATCCCTGGATTTCAAAAACAATAATCAAGGCTAGAAATAAAATCATACGAAATTTATAAGCCTTTGGGCAAAAGACAATTACTGCCAGGGATTTATGACGAGGATTGATACGAGCCAAGAGAGAACTATGCATATATAGCATGTAAAACCTTGTTGTTTGAGTACTTAAATAGAAAGAATATCATAGACACCGCATGAGGAAATGACAGTCCAAACGATCTGTCTGAAGTTTTGGTATATGGTGGAACGTGGAACTATAAATTTTAAACATTATTTAAAATGCTCTCGAGTCGAAATTCAGCCTTATTGACCTAGTGTTGGGGTCCAGATTCTAGACTCCTTAAAGTTAACGCATAAATCTCACATTACCCCATAAAGTAAAGTCAAAAGAAAGAGTATTGGCGAGTAGAAAAATAATATCTATAATATATTTGTGGCTTCGAGGTCATCTTAAAAGTTTGGCGCTTGGGGATAAAATAAAGATTTTAAATTTTGAAGCTATACTGAGTTCCTGACCTAAAAACGTGATAGTCCAGATAAGAATGATAAGATAGATACTTTCGATTTTAAACGCTTATTCTTAACCTTAAACCTTAAAAACCATACATGTTTTTCCCACTTTTCTTTCTGCTTTGTCTACGATATTATTTTATGGGATATGTAAAAACTACTACATGTAAACATAAATTTCTTTTAGCTGAGTAGAATAATAGTGTACGTATCTCATTTCGTTCAGACGTTTTTTAAGAGCTTACAGTTCTAAATAAGAATTAAAGAAGTGGATGAAAGTCTGAGATGCTCTTTGAGAAAAAATATGGGACTCGAAATAAAGTAGTTACAGTACAGCTTAATGAACCAGGTCAACAACCAACAAGCAGAAGAATAAAACAAAGTTATTGCCAACCCTGAGCACGAAGCTTTCGCCAATTACGGCCTAAGGCTCCCATTTGAAAAGAAAAAATTGGAGCTGATTCTTTACACTGATTTATTACGAGACTTTGCTTGAGCAAACATGATGATGATGATGACCAACGGAAATAAATGTCGGACACAAATTGTGAGATTTGGAACAACTAATCAGCAAAGAAATCAAATACCAATCATTCCACATTGAATATCAGTGACCGAGAAGAAACAGATGAGTCTAATTTTGTCGAATGGGACCAAAAGCCCTTTATCTCTCTTTCTCCCTTTCAGACAAACTTTCTCCGGAAGTGCCCCTTTTTGAACCAACTCACTTGAGTTTGGATGAGTGGGTGCGATTTACATCACAAGGATCTTTGGTCCCTTCTGGTCTTTCCTTTTTGGGCGACACGGTTCACCGACGTTGACCTTGACTGATTTCCTGAGCCAATATTTATGGACGGTTTTACTCATTCCCTGATTTTGTGGCGTGTTAGAAAATCCTATTTTATGGTCTCGTCATTTTTATTTCTCTCTAGAGTGACGTAACAATACGAATTTATATAAAACACCTATCTATCTATTTCTGTTTTAGTGCAATACAATCAATTTATCTAACCTGAAACTAACGGCATTCCATCTAATTTGTCTTTGTTACTACTTTTCTTCGTGTACAATGTTCTTTCCATAACTTAAATAATTAAAGTTGGTACTAAACTCTAATTGCAACCTTTGAATTAAACTAATCGGTTAGATAATTATATAGTAATGGTGACAGTGTCAAAGATATAAAGTAAATCATAGCAAAAGTAAACTAAAGGGGATATTGAGAAAACATGTTGCCACTGTTGGAAAATAAAAATCGCTTGCATTACTCTCTCCAAAGCGTTTCTGCAAAGTTTAGGTATAGTGTTAAAGTAGAAGAGCCTAAAATTGAATTAGTTGATTAATATAGTATTGACGCATTGGTGGCAGTGACGGAGCCAAAAAAGAAGTTCAATCTTTGTCAAGTCTCGGGGCTCATGTTGCATAATACATGTCATCTCATAAGCAGTTAGCCGTTTATTAAAAAGTCCCCTTCAACCATAATCTCCTCATTGAAGGAAGAAGACAGTTCAGAGTGAAAAACGGAGCCATGTATCTAAGTAGAGGAAGAATTTGTCTCTGCGTAGCTTTCATTCCATATTTCACTCAATCAAAAGAAAGCTGGAGATAAATGCATCTGACACATAGCGTTTACTTCCGAGAAACAAAATCTGAGCAAAACAAGACGTGAAGCATATGGAGCTGGAATTTTAAATTAAATTTTTACCTGGATTTAGATTTCAATTGTTTCATCTATTTATAAAGCTTAGGCAGTATTTCATTGTCTCTCCCTGTCACCTTTGCTTGACTTCATTCTTTTAAACAAAGGAAATTTGCAATAAACCAAGACACCCTCTGGGAATCTCCTTTTTAAAGCTGTCTTAAACTTGGGAGGCAAACAAGGAGAACAATGCACATACAACATGACACTACATTAGCACATTTCTGCTAACAAAGTCATTGAATTCCATTTATTAGTCTCGACCTAATGATCTCGTGAATGCAAATAAGATGGATTATCTAAGAGGAAATGAGTTTCATTGAAAGAGATTAATGCCGAATTTTAAGGGAGAGAAACAAGGCATTTAAAACGTAAAGAAGTTCTTGGCAAGTTGTTCTTGTTTGGAGAAAGCAGGATCTTGGTTGGTGGTGGTTGACAATGAAATATTGAGTGGGCTCAAAGTAACTAAAAGGGTGGGAAAGTGACGAACATGCAGAGAAAGAGAGCATCTCATAAGAAACCACAAGCACCCCCCAAACTCTGCAAATTTATTACACAAATATTTCACGCATTATGGCCAATATTACAAGGAAAGCATCTTTATGTGATGTGATGATGTGGTCTGTAAAGCATTCCAATAAGCAGGGGAGAACTAATTCCCTTAAGCAAAGGGATGAGCCAAACCAAGCAAACAAATGACACAAATGTGTGACGGCTTACTAAAAATTTAAGGATTTACTTTAACCTTAAACCTTACTTTTCCCTATCAACTTTTTCCCAGCTTTATTATAATAGTAGGAAAAGCTTTCACTGTCACGATCCATGCAAGTTGCTATTTTTTCATAATTTTGAGTTTTTATCTATCTGTGTGTAGTCGTTGAATTACATAAATATGTGGATAATGATGCCATTGCAGAGAATATAGGAATTCATGTCATTGAATTTATACTTTGACTAAAGGAAAGCAAATAAATACTTTCTTGGGGAATTGAGACAAAAATACTTTTCAATAATATTTGCTTTGGGAGTAAATACGTAATATCATCAATAATATGTTTTCGCTTTTAGAAAACAAAGTCCAACAAACTCTTGACCCGATCGAATTAAATCAACTCGTATTAAACTTTTTTTCGTTAAGGGGATATTTAAAGAGCGAAAAAGTACTGACTCTCACAATTATTTATGCAAAAAAGATCAAAGAATTCACCTGAATCCTTGAGGCGTTGGTTTTGGATGAATCAACAGATAAAGGTCCATTAGTGCCGCCGGATGATTTGGAATTTTGACTTCGATATAAAACCAACCTGCAAAATCCTGCAATTATTTTCTGGGCTCCAAATACATTACAAACTGTGTATGCCACTTGAGACGGATATGGAAAAGAAATAAATTTAAACTTACGCAATGCATCCGTAAAGCACAACCGAGAGAAGAAGTGGTACAATGTAGAATAGTATCAGATCCGTAAAGTAATATCCCAAATATTGGTCTCTCTCTATTTTATACTCACATGACTCAATATTTGCAAATCCTTTGTAATATAGTGGATGTGTTTGGGTGAGAAAGAGCCTTCAAAAGAGAAACACAAAGAGGACAATACTTTATTAACTACATTTCAGTTAAACTTTTTATTGCTAAATTTCCCTAAAACGAGTTAGACATATTTAACTGAATATAGTGGCTTAAGAAATTAAGCAATACTTACCAGGGAAAGCAGTAAACAAATGCAAAAACCCAAACTCCAGCAATTATTTTCTTAGCTCGAGAAACGGTGCAAACTGTTTGTGCCAAGAAGATTTTGCAGATGGCTATATATCTGTGAAAAAAATAAATTTGTTTACTTTTCTCATATTCTATTTCACATCTAAGGATCAAGTATAATTGAAGTTGACGTTATTTGCTTAAAGAGGCGTCATATCAAATGACAGAGTGCTTATACAATACAAACCTTTCGACGGTGAAAGCTGCTAACGAAAGAGAAGAAGCATTGATTCCCAAATGTTGAAGAAAAATCAGCAAACGACAGCCAAGTTCACCTACAAATGTATAAAGATTAGTGTGATGTTAAAGTAGAATGTCAAAGAGCATAAAGTAAATCCTCAAAACTCACCCCAAATCCATTGATTTCCCACAACATAGTAGCTTACAATTTCTTGCGGGATGGACGCTAACAAACAGATAAGTGCTATCATTTGTTTTTCAGCTTTAGAACCCAGAAAATCGGCTTTATTAAACCTGTTTTAGTGGGTTTAGACTAGTGTAGAGTAAATGGATAAACCAAGTTTTTCAGGACTAGGAATTTAAGAATTTTCTAAACCAAGTTTTTTGGGCTTGGACGCTTCTTAAAGCTGATAAATCAGATTTACGTTTTTGTTTTTTTTATGATTTACAGTGCCGCGCGGAGCGCTTTGTAGAATTTTATGAGCGCAAAAAATAAAGGAAAATTTTGCCGTAATTTGGTATAAAAACCGAAAATTAATTCAACTTCGAACATGTTGAAAAAATTAAAAAAAAAAAACCTAAAAAATTGGAATTTTTCCCCGAGTTGCATGGGTTTTAAGTGTTTTAAAGGCAAAATAAACACATCCGTAATACCGTAATATGGGCGTTGAATTGAGTACTTGTTCGACTTGGGATGATAAAATTGAAATGGAATTTTCTCAATTCCTAACCCTGATAAACCTGGACTACCACTTGCTCTAAACCCACTAAAACAGGTTTACTAAAGCCGATAAATAAATGGTAGCACTCACCTATCAAAACGCAGAGATCAGCAATAGCGAGACTTACAAGGTAGCAATTTGTGGGCGAGTGCATGCTTTTGGTTCTTGCGACAACTACGACCACCATGATATTTCCAAATACTCCGACCAAAAACACAATCCCTTGAAATAATGTTCCCACAATTCTGTAATTGTAGGAAAAATACAAGGGGTCTTCACATGGAGTTTCATTATAGTTGACCCAACGATTGTAGCAAAAATAAGGATCTTGGTTAAAGATATCATGGAAATCAAGAGTGTGATTTGTTTCCTCAAGTACTTCCGGATGAAACTGTTCAACCTGACACTCAACTGGATCCGTACAATTAGGAAACATTTTGATGTTCGCTAAATCACTTGCAAACTTGATGGAGTACTATTGTTCTTGTAATGAGAATTTTTATTTAGAATGCAAGTAATGTTGTAGATGAGGACTAAGAAACGGAGAAAGTCTGAAGGGTTGTGTTGCAACAATGGAGCGATTTAAACTGTGTCCTTGATTCTGTTTAACTCTTCACTTTTCACTATTTTCTATTTTACAAAGTTTGTCTTAGTCCCATCTGAGACTAATGATACACGGAAGTTGAATGTGAGTTGTGAAAGTTGATTCATTTATTTTACCAAGCCAAGTCTCACATTCACTCCCTCACTATATATGTAGCTTCTACTTACTACAGCTCTTAAGTGAAAGTTGTATGTATCTAATCACACTCAAATAAAATCTTGTTTACTTTGTCTTGATGATAATTTGAAATTTCTCTCTCGCAAACTACCACCAAATTGAAACTGGTAAAATATAGCAATAAACTTTTAACTCCATTTTAATTATGGTAAACAAGAGCGAGAATTCCTTTTGTAAGAAATTGCGTTTCCTTCAAACTGTATAATCCTTTCAACGGCTACTTAAGCACAAATAGAAATACAACTTTAGTTGGAGAGCTTGTGATGGGAAATGAGGATGAATGTGAAAATTTCACTAATTCTTATGGAATGAGATTCTGGTTGAGAGGAAAACTCGACTGGGAAGTGATGGAACAAGTCTGATCACAAACGTTGCTCTGTGCCCCCTTTTCTAGAGGAGAAAGGAGAAAGTCTCGTTCTCTGAATACTTGTATCACAATCACTCACAATGAAATGTCCTGCCACCAACCACTCCAAGTCCATAATCGCTACTCAACACAACCACCATCGTGCTGAAGAGCAAAGAATTACGCTTAAATTGAAATTGTAATGGTGGAAATTAAGACCAAATTTATTCTAATCCTATTAAACATCCAAAAGGCTGAAATCTTTCCCAAGAAATGGGACAGTTGAAAATTCTTCAAAAGTGACGCAATGTTATCTTTGGACTGACAAAAGATTCCACTATCGACATTTCACATTGCTTTGATTTACTCAATTCAATTTCCCAGAGCTTTATAGAAGTAATCTTTAGAGCCTTATTGACATTAGGATTTCGCCAAGGGCTAATATTATTTAGTTTGAGTCAGTTTTATTTGTATTAATCTTTCAGCAAATATTGTATATCACATAAATCAAGATACAACTAGCCACCAATACTATCTTTTACTCTAATAAATATAAAGTGCGTAATTCATATTCTGCAAAATCTCTGTAGAGTCGTTTAAACCCATGGGAAATCTGTTGCATTAATTTTAATCTGACGCACAAAGTTAACAAAGATTAAGAAATAAATGGGATCATAAATATTTCCTTAATCCTTATTATTGTGAAAATGAATAATAAATTATGGAGAGAATTATTTATTTATTTAGTGTAAGCTGATAATCCTCCAAAATAGATTAAAGCCACCGCATTCTGTGTGCAGGACAAAAGAAAAGGTCCCATTCAGAGCAATTCAAATAAATGACTTTCCTTCAGTCAAAAGATCTTTTGGGTTGCTTGCGTTGTGTAAATGTAAGTGGGAGTTGTAGCCAAATATACATTTTTAAAATCCGCCAATTGTATACAAAGGGACATATAAATGTTGAGAGTCAAGAGCAGCAAAGGACTTGGTTGCGGTGACTGATGACTTGAATGGCAATTGAAAGAGCTGCCAGCAATTGCAAACATTGTGCACACGTTATACGTCCGCCGAGATTAATGAGAGCAGGTTTGGGAAAGTCGGGAGTAAGTGAAATTTTGGGTGAGGAGCTAAAGAGTTGACAGGATCTTTGGTTGAGTGCCATCCTAGGTGACACATCACACTGCTAAATCCCTGAGTTGGCAATAAATGGAAATCGGTGAGCCACAAACCACCGCATTACCTCAGACACATTGCTTTCTCTCGCCCTCCCCAATTAATGACCTTGTAACAACACTTACATAATACCCCTTCCTCCATGTTGACATCTCTTCCCAAACCAGATTCAAATTGCTTGGAACTTTAAGGACTGGCAATAAAACAAAAGCAGGCAATATACTTTTGTTGTTTGGGGCGGGGAAACCGAGACGAGCTTTGCATTTACAAATATGGACCTGAAATTTTGGAATGGAAGCCATTAATTATCGTACAATTATTATATTCTCCCACAAAATTAATGTATCTGCAGAGTTCTAATAGTAAATGGAGCCGAACAAATGCAGCAAGAGATACTGAGACTTATGACTCTACTTTGGAAAATGATTATTTTATGCTAATCAATGCTTTCATTTTTCAAGCAAAGTAATGCTAATTTTAACATTTCTGAAAATAAATGAAAAATGATGCTCAAAAAAGAGAGCAGTAAAAGCGTTGCTATTTTTTATATTTTCAATATGTTTTCCCCTTCAATTATTATTATTATCGAACCAACAAATTGTGCAATCAAAAGTGATGAAATTTAAAACAATAGCAAATCAAATTAAATTAATAGTCCACTCATCTTGTCAAACAGTTGGAGTAGATGGTGAAAATTAACTAAGCAAATCCTTTCTTCCGTTCCCATTTATGTCGAGGAAAATCCATATGAAAATCTGATTATTGTGTGAAAGTTAGCATGACACAAACGTGTTCCGGTGCAAACTCAAACAACAATCACAAATATAAAATACATGGAAAGTGAAGTATTAATTTGCAAACAAAGGTTTTAAAAGGGTTAATCAAATAAAGACCATTTCAATGTATGTATGTTGATGGCGTTGATGCTGCCCTTTGTACAAAACAAAGAGAGATGAAGTTTATTAGATTACCCTGTCCACTTTTGTCCTTGGCACATTGTTAATTAAGTAATGTTAGAAAACTGTCATGATGTTAAAGGATAAATGATCGTTTTCAAGTACCACACCACTTCCTAACGTTTCCAAGTTCATAACCAAATAACATATCTAATGATACTCAAAAACGCAATGGAAATAATTTTTTTTAAATGCCATTCAAATAGAAGCTGGAATTATTTTGTTCTCTTAGTTAATTAATTCGTAAATGTCAACTCCATTTCTCCTGTGCAAAAGTGGTACAATTCTATGAATAAAGCACTTAACTTTTGTGTAAATGAAAGAATAATTAATTTGACTAAACTCTTTTCCCAAAGGACACTACACTTTGGCTTCATGCAAAGCAGTGTCTCTTTTATTTATTTGGCTGGGATTGTTGACAGAATGACACAGAACATGCGACGTTAGCTTTTACACAAATACCTTTTTGTAATAAAGAATGTATTGTGTGGGTGGATGTAAAGTCTAAGTCTAAATTTATAGTGGATGATACTCATTAGCACTTTCTCTTTTACGCAAATGTAGCTTTACATGATCACCTTTCACCTTTCTCTATTTTTTAATTTTTTGCACCTGCACAATTATTGACTCTCTATGATGATGCACAAAATATATGTACTTAGATATTTCGAATGTATATTTATATGCAACTATGCAAGCAATTTGAACAAATAAACCTCCTCACTCTCTTTTGTTGTAATATGGAAAATAATAATAAATATGGGTCAACGTGTGCGTAGATCTTTCTGCTGGAGAAATTCATGTGGCAGAGGTAAAATTTGCGTCAACAAATTCTAAAGAGAGAAATAACAAACATATTTGTAAGTATCTTTTACATTTATAAGCTTCATAATTTATTTATTTTTGGAAACATATAAAGCTCTACAAAGTAGCAAATAAATTGGATTGCACGTGTACACATTTTATGGGTTTTGGCAACTTTCCACTCTTTCATAGAATACAATAATAATAATATGTAATTAATCGGTAAACCGGATAACAACAAATTAAAACTTAACGCCTACATTCATTTCGTGTTCTGAATATTTTTTGCTACCCTGTCTTTCTCTGTTGTGTAACTCTTCCGTCTCTCTTTCCTTATTTATAGGTAGTACCTTTGGTATTTTTAATTGTAATGCTTTTACCGAGGATTAAAGAAAAGATTTAGTAAATATAAGAATTGTTCAGTTTACAAAAAGTTATAAAATGAAATAACTTAAAAATAACATAAAACTAAAAGCTCAATTAACGGAGTTTGTACCAAAAACGTCACGATCTATTTCTATATGTATGCATATCACTAATTACTGGGGTCTGATTTTGAATTAAATTAGTGAAGCCAATTAGCACCGCGATTTTACAATGAATAATTACAACATTCATTTATATTCAAGTTACACATATAATGGTTATTTATATCTAGTGATATTGATGGTGATGAATTAAACTATGTAGCTAATTTTATGAGATAAACTAATTAATTATTGTAGATGAGAAGGATACAACTTTCACTTATAGACCAAAGTTGAAATTACATTTGGTAAGTTAGCATTAAACTATATTCTAATTAAACTGAAAATGAACAAGTCTCAAAGTTACACGACATTGACATATTGAACTTGCAACATTAAATTGTAATAATCACAGCAACAATAAATATTTTTTTTTACATATGCATTCATTCACTCAATCTTTTGGCTGGGTTTACATAACATATACGCTATAGCGAAATTTAAAAGGCTATTCTAAATTGTTTTGACTGCATGATTTTTATTTATATATTAGATAATGAATAACCGTATACTTTTTAGGGTAACCTTGATTGCGCATCTTATGCGGTATATATACCTAATAACAATTAGTAAAACCGGAGACAAACAAATGTTTACTAGTAACAATATGGACTATGAACACAGGAAGCAAATTCAAGCACAATTCTGTGAAAGCTAAAAAAGAAGAAGAAGAAGAGAAGGTAAATGGGAGTTTTGAGGTTTTGGAGAATGTTATTTGCTCGTGGTAGGTGACAGAATAAGTGAGTACATTTATTTGGGTAATATCTATTTGGGAAGAATTGCAGGGTTTTATTTATCAGCCATTACTTTCGCTTTATGTCCTCAGTTGGTTGTTGATAGTATTTGGTTACCCTCCATCAACAACACCGTCGACCTTCGTCATTCGTGGTTACATAAATGTACAATGAAGTGTGGATTTGTTTGTTTGGTATTCTATTGCACGGGAGTCTCGGCCCTTTCTGTGGCCTTATTATTGAGTGTTGCGGAACAGAAGGACTTTCTATGCGTTTCGAAAGTAGACAGATGGTTAAAGTAAATGTCACACGACTTGCAATATTTGACAGCACAAGGTTTCTCTTTTTTCTGGAGAGTGGATAATCCGCTTCCATCCAACTCTTCCTCACCGTTGCTCTTCTCTATATTATCCCCGTCACTCTTTTCATCATTGTGTTCGTGGCCATTTATATTCTTTCTCCGAACGTTGGCACTCATTCCGCTGGAGACGACATTATTGGAAACTGCTTCACTTATTTCCTCCTCTTTGATGTGGATGCTGCTTTTTGCAGAGGGAGTAGAAGAACGATTTAATTTACGATTTTCCGTGGTCTCCTTATAATCCTCGCTCTCTTTCACCCAGATCATTTCACTCAAAATCTTCTCTGCAGAGTCCTCAGGAATTTTATGTACCGATTTCATGTGTCTTATAACATGTCCTTTGTATGATGAACTGTAGTTGCACAAACTGCAATTAGCAACCCGGTTATTGTTCTCCTGTAAGCCTTCTGGAATGGCAAAAACTTTCAGATCCTGCAGCTCTTGTGGAGAGTTTGGAGAAGGGGAAGAGGATGCGGATGTTGCCATAATGGTAGGCGAATGATTTAATTTGCTTTTTTCCACATTTGAGTGTCTATTTGTGAGCTCTTTTTGGTGATTTACATCCAAAGTTCTCTGCATTGTGGTTTCAGAAGCCAAGGATTTATTGGCAACTAGAGGAGCGCTGACATGAGGATCGTCATTTACTGTAATGCAGGTCATATACTCCGCTTCCAGTAAATCCGAAACTCTTTTGTCAAAGTGAGTTCTGATATGTGTTCTCATTCCCCTTAAAGTATTTCCTTTGTACCCACACACTCGGCATTTAAATCCATGTACCTGTAAAATACAAATATATATAGATTTAATATCTCAAAAAAAAATCATATCTTGTATTCAAAAGCAACTTATTTTTTTAACAGTTTTCCAAAGCAAACACTAATAAGAGATAACATATTTGAATTTTCTCACCCCAGTGTGACATTCCATATGTTTTTGGGCCGCAGACACTGTTGGGCTGTATGTGTCGCAACAGGGACATTTCCAACCCACTCCTCTACCGCTGCTGCTGCTGCTTTCTCCGGATGCCATCAAACCCATTGACCCAGGACCACGAGGGGATGGCACACGGCCATTAGTACCCAAGCAAACTTTTGCATGTGTGTTAAGTTGGTCCTCTGGGATTCTCAGTTTGCATTTTACACATTGTAAAAGTCCTTTGTTGTTCCCAGCTAATAGGAGTCCATACCCTTCGGGCTCTTCCACCTTATCATCACTTGCTGACATTTCTGATGATGACGAAGGATCTTTCCCCACACGTCGTTTGGTGCAGTAGAAGGACTGGTGTGCCTTCAAATTATCAATGGTGCTGTACTTGACACCACAATACATGCATTGAAATTGACTCTGCTTTTCTCCTCCTTTCTCCCGTCTTTCATTGGGACTAGGAACGGGTGAAATTGAAATTGAAGATGGGATTCCTTGTGGGCTTCGGGATTTTGTTTTCTCAAAGACAGGAATGGGGAAAAAGTCAGAGGAAGAAGAGTCTGTAGATTTACGTGGGACTTTTATATGCATTTGTTGTTGATTCCCGGAATTCGATGCTCTTTGTATCCCAGAATTTGGAGAACTTTGACTTTCTTCTCCGTCCAACTCACTCTTTGCGGGTGAGGAACAAGACGAAATTCGTGAGGAGCTTGTGGCCACGTTGTCTTTCCTTGATGATGAAGGCTCTCCTTTGGAATTTACAGGAGATGCGGTATTGGATCCTCTGGCAGCACAATAATGTTCTTTGTGCACCAAATAGTTTTCATGTTTATAGAAAACGATATCACATTCAACGCATTTGGAGTAGCCACGTTTCCCTGAAGCTTGTTGATGTTGCTGCTGCTGAATGTTTTGTTGTTGTAAATTAGTCCAATATGCAGAATCCATAACTCTGAGCAAGAGCTCAGGATCTGCTTGAGAAAGTGTCTGCAAAATTGCAGGATTGAGACCAAGAGGGGATCCAGATGCTGAACGAGAATTGACTAAAAGTTGTGGACTAATTTTTGATAGGATTTCTGCCAGTTCGGCTGGTGAATTGCCATTAGACATTAATAAATCTGCTATCCCTTGATTACCTCCTGATGTACTTAAAATTGCTCCTCCTGGCAGTTGAGTTGTAATGTGACTCGACATTTTCCCTCGTTTCCCTTTTGACGACTCTTTTAATTTGATCATATCAAAGCCAGCTGATAAGTCGACTGGCACTTTTCCACCAAGGCCAGAAGGACTCATCATCATTGTGATTAGTGGGTGATTTTTGCTGTTCAAGTTGACTGCAGCAATATCATGGTCCATGGTCATTGGGGACAGTCTATTTATGACCCCGTTTACTTTGGGTTCCACCAGTAGAGCTGGTGGAGTGGAACATGAGCTGCTGATTGATGTTGAGGAAGGTCTCGGTGTCCTCTTCCCACAACTCTCACTCCCAGTTTCCGATGGACTGCATGCATCTCGAGCAGACCGAGCAGTAAAGTCAGCCATGTAGGAAACATTTGTAGACGATGATTTTCTTCCTAGATCGTTGCCAGAAACTGCAGTATCGGATGAATCTTGTTGATGACTATTTTGGTTGTGAATTCTTCCAAGACAAACTTCTCTATTTTCCTTTTCCTCATCTCCACTGATTTCCTTCATCGAATGAGATTTTCGAAGCGTGAGATCTATTGCTGGCATCCCTTCATCATTTCCTCTTCTCATTTCACCCCCATCATCATGACTTTTATCTGATTGCTCATCACCTCTAAATAAAGTGCCATTATCATCCCCATTATCATCATGGCTTGTGTTAGTATGCTCCGGAGACCCATTGTTGTGATCATCTTCATAAGCTACAGTATTGTTTCGCGAAGACCCATGTTTGGAGCGTGTGGATGTAGAAATTCTTCTCAAAATATCTTTTGGATCATTGAATATGGAATGAGGCTGGTCTCCCAAATTCCCACTGCTGCTGTTGCTGCTCTTATTATTGACACCAGTGGAGAAAGTTGTTGGCTGGGAGAGAAAAGAGCCCAAGCCCGACTGAGACATGTTTGACGGAGATGGAATGGGCATGGGAATTGAAGTAAAGGGCAATCCTTGGACGCTTCCATTGGGAAGAACCACCAGGGCATTTTGAGATGGGAGAACGTTTCCTGGCAAAATGCTTGCAGCCTGAATGAAACAATATGGAACGATGATGAGTGGATTTGTGGGGAGAACAACAAATGGCTGATGAGATGACATTGGGCCAGGAGTAGAGGCAGGACTCCCGTCCGAAGGGACAGGCGACCCTGAATTTTTTCGGACAGGTGTTACGGAAATGGCCATTTCTCCGGATGATTGCATTTTCATTTGTGGAGGAGAGCCTGTTGCGGCTGACACTTGCTGAGCCTTGAGGACGTGTCTCGTTCTGCAGTAATACTGCTTATGGACTCTGTACGTTTTTATTGATGAAAATTGGATGTCACAATCCTGACAGAAGCGTTCCAAGGCATTAACGCCTTCTGGTAGATTCTTGTTCATTCCAATATTGGAGTTGGTTGGTGTTGGAGTGCCTGTGGCAGATCCCGAGTCCTCATTAGCATTGACGGGAGTGACGCAGCCTCCAGAATGCATTCGCATGTGCCTATTTAAACTCCTGAAATAGAAAGCAGCAGAGGTCAGATTTATTTATATTCCCTCTTTTTGAATGAGATGACGCTTACACTTTCTTGTCAGCAGAGTATGAACAATACATGCAGGAATAAAGTTTCCCAGTTTTTGCCATCTTATTTGGATTCAGTTCAGATGGCTCGCTGAATCCAACTCTCTCTGTTGGAATTTCCATTGATTCCTCAGTCATTAGTTCACGATCATCGTCTCCGCTTTCTCGTTCTCTTTTCTTGGATCCTATTAACGCTCCTGTCATCATCTCTCCTTTTGAACCTTCCACTTCTCCCTTCCCGTTCTCCTTCCCTGCAAAAATTCAATCATACTCAAGTTAGTCAGGACAAAGCTATTTTAAGGACCCACACTTTTCACCAACTTGTATTTTAAATTGCATTTAAAATTTATGAAGCACATCAAATGGAACAAATTGAGTCAGCTAGTGAACATAAAATCAACATATTTTCCAACTAAAGTCCAACAGATACAATTTGGAGCTGGGGATTTATTTAGTATTTATATATATTCAATTTCAATTCCGCCCACTGCGAAATACTTTCTCCTTTTTTTATGCATGTGCATTACCAAACAATTTTATAAATGAGAATAAATGGCATTTACGCAGATTTTATTTATGGAACATAAATGTCAATTTACCTAATTCTTGACGAAAGGAGCAATAATAGGTCTGGTGGGCTTCCAATGTACGAGCAGAGCTGAATTTGATGTTGCATGGTTTACAGAAATAGCCAGGACCTGTTGGTTCAACCGAAAAATACATGTACAAAAAAATCCTTTTCATAATATATATAATATAATAAATACGCGAAGAAACATTGGTGCATTTTCAAATGATATAGGGAATCAAATCAAGTCTCATTTCTTTCAATTTATTGTAATTCTTCCCTTCTGGGTATTAAATACTCTAAGGGGTATCAGCCTGCTCACTAAATATTATCAATAAGCATGCTTTTGTGGTTGGATTTTCTTACCACTCCGTGAAGTTTCTCCAGTTGCTTTTTCCAAATCCGTTGAACCATTTGTTGGGTGCATATTTGCAGAAAGTTCTGGTGGCAAAATCTGCGGCATGAACAACAGTCTTGCAGCATCTGCAGAGACATTGAATGAAATTATTGAGCCAAATATAATTCATGTTATATCATTTGTACATTAAAGGAAGTGAAAGAAAGAAGTGGATAGAAATATACAAGAATCCAATATATTTTTAAAACCGAGACAGACAAATGGAAAAGAGAAATTCATTTGTCATACATGTTATACTTACAACAAACTGATACGCTGACTATTTTTTTTGAGATTTTTTTTTGTGTCTGCTAACTTTATTTAGTGGTAAACTAATCATATTTTCTTTTAACTAAGTGCTGCTGCAACTGTCTCCGCTGTGTGCGAAAATGAAAAATGTCCAACACCCAATATGAAGTCAGAGTTATTATTTAGAGAAAGGGAGACAAGTAAACATGGGGTTAAGTACATTTCTAGCTTTCAGTCATAAATTTCCCAGCATGCTGCAATTTATGAGCAGACTGGGAAACTTTTAAAAGTGGATAATGAACAATAATGTAGCATTATTACTGGGCCCAAAAAATACAGCCCGTTTAAGGTAATTATTTAATGTACTTAATGATAAATCAGATAAGAAAACTGGGCCCGTATGTAGTATAGGCAAAGGAGTAAAACTTCTTCATCTTGCTTCCATCATTTCTCTAATCATAAGAAGAGGTAACACGTCGTTCATTATCTTGATTGCAAACTGGTTATATATTATATTATTTTGCATTTTTTCTCACTGGAGATTCTGGTGATTGGATAACAAAGGAAGATAGAGAACAAATGTTTGCAAAATGAGCACGTTTATAATGCGAGGGGAGGAAGAAAAATTGGTTTCGCATCGGTAATTCAGACTTAATCCTCTTATAGAGAGGAAAAGGTTCGTCATGGTCGAGCTAGAAGATTGCTAATAGATTCTTTGGATTTTTAGGTAGTAGGTAGTATAACTCGGCTGACTGCGGATTATTAAAAAAATGAGGAAGCTTAGTGCTGATTTACGAAGGGCAATTTAAATGGAAAGTTATTCAATAAAAGGAGTGAAGAGCGTTAATGAAGAAGAGAAAGTGAGACTTGCCATTTCTGAGTGAGGAAGGGAGCAAGTGAAGGTAGGGAAGGCCTTGGAGGATTTGTTGCTGGCAACTCAGACTTGTCCCATTCATATCAGAGCCAAGGGATATTTGGGGCAATTCGGGACTTTTGCTTTGGCTGCCCACAACGCTGCTTTCACTTTCCCGACGCCTCTTCCGCCTCCCGTCCCTTTCACCACTCTCTCCAACTCCCGACGACTCTCCTAGATCGAGGGAGACTCCACTTTGACTCCCTACTCTTGTCTCAGTTTCCCCCTCTCTATCTTCAAGACTAGATTTGCTTTCTCTTTTGATCGAGAAAAGTGGGATTCTTATTTCAGGGCCCGAAGGGTCTGTTGTTGAAGGGGATGGCGAGTCCCTGTTTTCTTCTGTTCCTTCCTGTTCTTCGTCTCCTTCTGATGGATCTTTAGGCTCAGTTTTGACTTTAGGATTTTCTTCCTCGTCTTGCTTTTTTACATTTTCCGATGGTTTTTGTTCGCCTGGTTTTCCACCTTCCTCTTCCGTCCAGCCCTCTTCTACTGAAAATTATTAAATAAGTAATTTTAATTATATATAGATATTCAATCTGATGTTGGTTATTATAGAAAGCTGATTATAAAAACATAAACCCCTGGAGGTGCTAATATGCCTTGATGGAATAATTGCCAATTTATACACATGTAGTATAATATCCTCACTCGTGCAATTCAACTGCTCTCATTTTATGATAATGATTTCTTAACTAGATTTTTACTTTATTTTGCACATTTCATCAGTGTTAATCAAATAAATTGCTTTTCTATACAGGTTACAAAAACTCTGCTCAATTTAATTAGAGGGTTCGTACACACCGGTAAATTAGCAGAACAAGTTTTGCGATGATAGATAACTTAATTTTGATTGAAGTTTGTACGTGCTTAATACTTACTTGAAAATAAAGAAGGAAATTCCCAGTGCATAAATATATAAATATGAAATCATATCCTTTCTCAAATATTTGTGTTTAAGCAAAAAATATAAAATTTAAAAAAGGATATTTCTCGAGCACACTCCAAATGTATTTATAAAATAATGAAATTTATTAATTGCAAGCAATGTTGTAGGATCTCTGAAGAATTTCAAATATCTCACGCTCTTCAGGGGACCAGTTTTGTATATAATCTTACACAGAGAGTCCCACTTTGGTTAGGAATGCAAGTTGATGAGATCTTGCTCATGTCACGGTTGACATGAACACTTTTGGAAGATGAAAAGTGCAGGTCATTTCGATGGATGATTTACAACGCGAGACTTATAATTTAAACTAGTTCCCGACATGCTCTATACCAATACACCAACTCATTGACCAGATTGTGCAGATAAGTATAAAAAAGTAAATAACATTTTGAATGGACCCGTGATATGTAATTCATACATGGTAAGAACACAATAAAATTCAAGAAATGTCAGGAATAGAAGGAGTGCCCACTAAAACCAAGTTGAATGACGGTGATAAATAAAAAAAACTATCATGGTATAAGAGTCACAATGAATGTCCACTGAAACACAAATTTAGCCACGTCTGATGAGCTGGGTGATTGTATTGGATTTGAATTAAATTTTTTAGCACATCCCCTCATGCGTCCTCATTGTTATTAATATTATTGGTATCATCTCCCAGTGATTTCATCGCTACTCGAAATCTAAATCTGACTGGATTGAAATTGGACATGAAAAGAAGCCTACGATGAAATAACATTCAAAGCTAATGAAGCAAATCGACAGTTGAATTAAGGAACAATGGTGGGACCTGCGGAGAATGGATATATCATGACAAAGATCTGCATGAACGGGAGCTTATCTCATCAGCATAATAACATTCCCTCTCTAATGATTTTTACTTGCTCGCAGTTTAAGCAAACCTTATAGTTAGTTATGACTATCCCACATAAATAATTCACTCTTCCAATTCCGACTCCATTTCGAGTAATAAAAGACTTTGTAAAATAACTAATTCACGTAATCTACATAGTGGGATAAAACCCCAATTTTCCCAATCTCTTTTTCTCTTGTTGATGGCAAACTTAGATTTCATTGCCAATTTTCTTTGGTTGTGTTAATTTACCAAACATATAGTCCACACAAAAACAACAAAAAGTAGATTATGCATAATTAATGGATGCATGGCACGACCAACTAACTGACTACTGCGTTTGTTTTCTCCCTTTGAAATACATGTACTTCTTTTCTAAACTTTCCTATTCTCAATCGCATGCATAAAGATTGGCTTTTGGATTTTCTTGATAACTGTCGGTCGGTTCGATATTGTGGGGGATAGACTTTTATCATGCTAAGTAACATGTACATCCGTCATTGTGATAACTATAAGAAAGGGTTCCCATTAATTTTCCGCAATCATAATGATAAGGATCTTTTATCAACTCAATCAGACAGACAATTAAAAAGGCTCCTAATACACACTTGGGCAATAAGTAATGCTAAAACGAAAGAAATCTATCTGATAAAAATATAATACCAGCCAATGCCATGAACCAACGTTGAGCAGAAAATAATGTTTATGCATTACGTGTTTTAAACTACCACTATTTTTTACCAAAGCTGGAGGCGGAAATGAAGCCACGTTTTTGCGTGTCTTTTGATAATGTTCTTGAAAATCCACCATTAACTTGTTAAAATCCAGTAAACAAGTGAATAAATAAAGTTGTTGAATTGTTAATAAAACATCACATTTAAAAATAATATTCTACTCCAATTCAGTTGATTCTAAAATTACGTGTATGCGTTAGTGGAGAATTTTATACGTGACAGTAATAGGAAATGGGAGTTGTGGATAAAAGGCGTAGAATGAGAATGACAGCTTCAACAAGTCGATCAAGTCAAGTCGACTCGTTCGCAGCTGTCAAAACTTGTGAATAACTTTTTTAGAGTCACAATCCCTTAGATTGATTTGTAAAGGTTTTATATGTAAGACAATCAATTCTTACATTACTTACTTGAGCATACATAGGAAGAAATTGGAAGATCAACAACTGAGAGGTAGCAGATAACAAACTGTTTGTTTTGTCAGACTCGGAGTACATACATACACTGATTGAGCTTTGATGGGAGAAAGAGATGAACTATAAAGGTCTCTGATTTTAAATCAAGATCTCAGCAAAGTCTTGACTAAATTGTGTCTCTGTGATGACAACCTCACAATCAACAGAAACAGAGTTTTTTAATATCATCTTTTATTTTGAGATTGGATTCCGTTTCCCTTCTCTCAAATTATTTTCTTTGTTGAATTTATTTATTTACTCACAATTTAATATTAATTTCTAGATGATTTTTAAAGTTGCAATTTTTCATTTGAAACAAAAAAAAAACATCTTAAAACAAATTGATTTTAAGAATATGAAATACAAAAAATAATGATGTAAAAGGGAAGATTGCGCTTTTAATGTTAGCGTTGTGGTTAGTAGGTCAATTATCTTGTGTATCAATCAATATGAATAATTCAAAATTTGATGGGCTCTTATTTGTTGAAGCAAAAACTGTTGTTTGATTGATCATAGGATTTAAAATTGAAAGCAGAAGCCGAATTTTAGATAAGCCGAGACTCTCCACCCACCAACCTTTGTTTGATGAGATAAAAAACAGTAGTTTAGAATTTGGAGCTTCTATTCTACACACATTTTAGAGCAGTCAACAACAGAAATCGGTAGTTACAATCCACAGCATGCATGGCAGTGTATGATTATTGATTTCCAAGATAAATGAAAATGGTTCAGTGTTTACGAAATGTCAAATACTTTCTTTTATCGCGTTAACAGTTGAAACAATAAAATTGCAGACTATGAATTGTATTTCTACATATTCACTTCCTATATAAGCTCTGATAAAATCCAGACAGTAAGTCAGCATGGTCTAACATTCTCATTTATTACAATCACTCTTCAACCGACAGCAAATCTAAATCGGGGAGGAACCCACTTTGTCAATCAGTTCAATCGGATTCATACATAAAGAATCAATCTTTTTTAAAACAACAGGGCAATCACTTATTAGTCTTTGAAATGAGAAGCCCCAGAGTTATTTCAAGAAAAGAATTTCAGAGTTATTATCAAATGAAGGGCTATTTAGCTAGGTATCTAAATGGTAAGTGGAAAGACATGCTTTCATTATATAAAGTGTCTCATGCAAAGTAGTTCATGTTGCATGGAATTTATGGGATGGATAAGAATTCATCGCTGTCTATTTGGGATCAATTTCATTTTTAAATTAAATTTTGTTGACTGGGATGGGTGGCAAACTGCTCATCACTCGTCCATCAGATTCCTAAATAATGCACGCCACTCTCATCGACCAACGCGTAAAAGTAGCTTTTTAAAATCATGCTGATGAAGTGTGTACACATGAGGAAGTCTTTAGGGAAATGGGTGGACAGTGGCTATAAAATTACCCCTTCCTTTATCACTTTATAATATAGGGAAAGGTTTGTAGTATGCACAAGTTTGAATTATTGTAACCAATAATGATGCATTATTAACAACGCACGCTTATCGCAACCCTTTCAGTGACATTACCTTTCTGTAATAACCTTAGATTAGCAGCGAGATAAGGAAATTATGTTGGAAACAATAGGACACAATCTAACAATAAAATTGTAAACCCTCTATTCCCCGTAGTAATGGTTGGTGACAGTTTATGGCTTCACTCTTCGATTTGGGCAATTGCTTTCTCCAAATAACATTTTAATGTATATTTTCCTTCCAACGTATAAATGTTTGGAATAATTATATAATTTGACAAAATCACTTATTCCGATATCTGATCGAATTATTCCAAATAATACCTTTCGATAATTACTTTCCTCTCCAAATTTCAGCTAATAGTTCTGTTTATCGTTGAGTGGAAAATGCGTCAATTTGTGAGCACAAATAAATGGAATTTATTGCTTTCTCAACAAAAAGCTTATCAAATTTTGCTTTCCCTTTCAACCCAAATTAAAGAGTAATATAAAATGATAATTTTTAGACAAATTATAATTCCCTTGGACAAAAGCACGCAGTCAAGTTTCTTTAAAAAATCGATATACTTTGATAAGTAAAAGTACAAGCCACTTACATTCCAATTCTAAACGTCCATCAATCACCCGCAACAAACAATAATCTGAATCATATCCCAAAATCTGAGCACTCCCTTCAATCCAATCAAAACTTTCAAGTTGCTGGCTCTGCATTGGCATGAAACGAATGTCGATTATGTGGCTTGACTTCATGTGCTCCCTTCATTCCCTTCCATGCTCTCTCCCAGATTAAAATCAAACGCAAGGAAAGGATTGAAATGGACACAAAAGAGCACCTGAGTCCAGCCAAGAAAATTATTTTGATAAGCCGATAACTATGCAAATTTTTACTGTGCAATTATTTAAGCTCGCTTTTGTCCAGCACGAATTACGAGTTAACAACCCCAGTTCACAATAAATACTTAATAATAAAGCTTGGATATTTCCTAAAGTGATTCAAATCAATGTTTATATCAACTTATTTTTGGAGGAATTTTTAGCGCAGAGAAAGTGATAAATAAAATATTCAGGCATTCGTTTAATTATTATGTAAATAACTTTTTCAGTCTATAAAAGACATGCTATAAAGATTAGTAAGAAATCAAGAGAATGAATTACAAATACATGAAACTGTCTTAAATAAGTGTGTAAAGTATATAAATGCAAATACGCAGATCTTGCAAAGAGATTACACACAACAGCAAACCAAATGAGTATATTATAAAATCTAACCTGGCAGCCAACAGCAGTACGCAAAGAGAAGAGGGAAAAGTCCAAATCAGAGTAAAAGCTTTGAAGCGGAAAGAAAACTCGTCACTTGAAAATGAGAAAGGAAACGCCGCAACAATGACGACAATGTTTTTTTTTGAAACTAGTGACAAATTATTATAAAAATTGTTATTTCCGTATTAATATAATTTGATAAAACAACAGCTTTTAATCGTCTATCTAAACCCTTCAACGTATAAGTTGGAACTGGCAAGAAAAAGTTGATGAGTCGAGTTAAAATTATCTACGAGGTCAAAATATAGGGGTCAGCCAATTAATTGAAGCATTTTATATGCCACTAATAAAGACAAATGATTTTCCTGTGCAACAAGATATTGGAGCATTGCTTGCTTTCCCTTTCATTTCACCTTTTTAGTATTAAAGTAATAATAAACCAATGAGTTGGTAGAACTAATTGAGTGTCATTTGTCCACATGAATTTTTCAGTCAAATTGCACGATTGCAATGTATAAGCTCCCTTTGTACATGGGCCTCAATTAGGACGATCACGTCTTGTCCTTTGCCTATTATATATCTATCTTGTGATGAGTATGTAGTGTGGATGGATTGGCTTTCTCCGATTTTTAGGAACGATTCCAATGATTGGTATTAATTCTAGTTAAAAAAGCCATTAAATGTCCAGCTTTCTCTTTTTATAAGTGTGTAATTGGGTGCACTCAATTTATTTTTTGGTTTATAAATTGTTGGTTCGTAATTACGGATGCATCCCTGGCTCAAATTGTGCTTTGCTAATATTTTAATAGGTTATTACTTGTTCCAATTTGCAGGGAACTTTTTAGAGAAGTAAAAAAAATATATTTGGACTCTATTATACATAACTCTCTAGGTCCTTGATACATATGAAAAATAACTCATCAATTAACCCAAATAATTCTTGTAATGACTTCATCTCATGGACAAAGCATCATATATGCTTTTTACTTACTTTAATTCCCTCTATTACTTATGTTACAATAATTAATTGCCATAAAGGCACTAAAATTGAACACTTTAAATTATTGAAATGGCAAATTCTGTATTTAATTTACACCTTGAGATTTTCAAAATACTTATTATTCCAAATCGTGCATCTTTCTGCGTAATCTCATAATCAAGTTTATACATTTGATGATTAGGCACAGGTGGAGGTGACAGGTGAAATAGAAATGCTTACGTAAAAGTCTGAGCAAGTTTATTTAATGAATATTGAATGTGTGTTGGATTGTTGTCGAGTTGGTGTTGACAAGAGCTGTCTGGAAAGTCAAGGTATCAATTGTCTCTTGATGGCAGATTGGTGACACCCAAATGCGCTAAACGAGGAGGATAAAATCTTTTTATTCAGCTTGGGGCAAGAGACCAACCTTAGTTTTATATCCCTCAAAAGTTAGTTTTCATCATTATCTTATAGCCCCACTACCCATCACACTCTTAATGGATACTTTTACGCGATAATTGTCTAGCAGCCAGCCCTCCATCAGCGCTCCTTACTTTATACCCTTTCTCTTTTATCCTAATCATCTCCATATCACACCTTGTCAGACGTACTCCCTCAAACTTGAATAACCAAAGAGAAAATCTGTAAAAATCATGGTAATTTTTACTCATATCTCAAGCAGATAAATGTTCTAAAGTGAGATTTGCTTTGCACAATCAAAAACTTGTGAGTTGAATACCAAATAAGCCATTATTATACCTCCCCATTAATTTCCATATCTATCAATCTATTTTGAGTATTTAGTCTCAATTTTTGTGGAGAGACATATATAACCATTCTTTTGAACTTGAAAAATATATATACTCCAAGATGGATGAAATGTCCTGATTTAAAAACATGATCACAATTCAAGCTGAACACCGTTCAAGGCAATTAGTTTCCATTTGGAAATCATTATCAACCGGTTTCTTTACTTTAAAGAAGGGAAACTGATGAGTGATACTAAATGACTTGAAAGCAAAATACAAGAGAACTTGGCTCTCTTCTGTGTTTGGAAAGAATGTAATCAAGATTATTGTAACAAATGACTTTTCAAAGGTTTTGTTAACAATGCCTTTTAATGTCTGTCTTCATCCACTAAAACAACTAGAACCGATACAAATAAGTGCATCTATAACACTGTCAGTCCATTGATTATCATGTCTATTTGGTGAAGTATATTAATTTTCTAGGGCGAATCTCAATTGACAATTTATTTATTTAGTGAATGCATTAATCTCCAGTTCAACTGCTTTTAACTACTACAGAATTGCAAAGGAATTTGTTGAGTTTTTATCTCTTTCCCTAATATTATGTAATATGCAACTTGGTTTTAATTCTAATTTTCATGATATATTATTATACACATACATGTATAAGCCTGTTTGCAAAATATTATTACTATTGTATATTCAAAAGGAGAGAGGAAATGAAAGAACAAGCAAAGGATTTATTGTTTAGGGTACGCAGATGGGGGAAAATGATAAGAATGAGATAAGGAACGGATTCAGGGAAACTGATTGTCAAGTGAGGACTGAGGATTATCTGAATTTGCTGACACTTGGGAAAGTAGATGAATACTCAATCCTAATCTGAGTTCCCTCTGCTTCCTGTCCTCGCGATAGATTTATGACAATAATAGAAACTTTAAATTAAAACGGGATTTGATAGATAACAGCAGCAATGTCAATTAAAACAATGGAAAGCTGCGAATGCAAGACTTATTATGAATTCATGCAACGTCAAAAGAAGAGTAGAATAGAAAAATGTCTTGTGTTTTGCTGATAGGAATGGATGCCATTGAAAACATGGCATTTTAGTCTACATAGATAAAGATACGTAGGAGATGACTTTCCCTCCTTTCTCTCCTCGCTACTGTTTGTATCTGGATGGAATTTTGAAACTGATGAAGCGTTTTATCATCTCAAGATCAGTTTACTGTGTATTATTATATGCATCAGTGGGAGAGGGCCTATCGTTGCTTGGGCGCGATAGGACACTGAATCTATATAAATATACATGGCTGGTTTATCGCAAAACACCAGGCAGAGCTTCCATAATACTGATATCTTCCCCTTTTGAAGATAAGCAGACTTAGTTATAATATAGAATATCTTAATATTACATCTTATCTTTATGAACAAAAGATGTTTTTCGCTCCAATGCGCCTGCCTCCCTACAAACCCATTCCCTTTATTATTGTCATTATTTTGTTGCTTTAAAACTTAACCCTTTCTCTATAATATTCCATAGTCTGTTGCAAAGTTTTACTTTCTGTATAAACATTTTTGCTACTTATTTACATGTCAGAAATTAAAAATTGTCAACTTGTCCATGTTTTTGGTAGAATCTTGCCATGTCACAAAAGTGACATGCATGCATGGGGCTTTTGTCAGAAGAAGTTAGCCTCTTAATATTTAGGGTGAAATTCTATGTGTTGTTATTTTTCTCTGAAACTTTTGGTTTTCTTCTTGATTTAATCTCAAGTGGATAAACATATTGCTGTCTCAGCTTTGGAGTGGGCTAAAACAATGTTAAAATCCAATTTCCCTATTTCTTACAAAGCGAAAGATAAAATTTCCTCTTCTTAAGTATTTTATGTTAATGCATTTCCATCTCTTCATCTATCTTCATCTCTTTTCTCTCTGAGATGACTGACGAGCAACAACTTTATCTTTTGACTCCATCTTTTTTCCTGATCTCTCTCATATATGATTTCTTTTCCTCCATTCAGACGTTAAATGAACAACCGCAAAGCATGAGGATGAAGGACGTGGGTCAAAAGGGCAGCAAATAAAGCTTGGCAAAGTTTTTGGGAAACTGCATATTTGAATTATGAAAGGATAGATGAGTCATATATAAATAATACTGTATATTATTATAGTAATATATATACAAGCCACTTTAAATTAATCGAGTCATCAAGGGTCATCCAACTGTCATCTTGCAATTAACTTGTCCTCATACTTACACAGCACACGCAAGAGGATATTCCAAATTCCACGAGAATTAGAGATTATTGTAACGGTTAATTTAATCATGTCTCATTATCAATATCAGGATTCATAGATCATTGCACATTCATCTAGCAAATGTATGGAAGAGTTACATTCATATGATAATTTATTGTTAAACGAGTCAAGTTTTGGATTACATTACAGGTCCACAACCTTTATAAATAAATAACGAGAGCCAAGCAAATTTATCAATAGGGTCATCGACTGACATATCAAACTCAAGCTCAATACTTGGTCTGCAGTGCAAAGATAGCCAAATTTTGAGAGAGATCATTTTCGTTATCTAGTCACGATGCAAACGCGATTGTGTCAAAGGGTTGAACGTGTTAAATATAATGCATATTGGCCACATTTTGCCCGGCTACCATACGAGCAACTAATCGCTAGGAAGTAATTTGGTATTCACGATATCAACCTCAGATCCATTCCAATAAAGCAGTTAACTCTTGAGCAGGGATTAATAATGGATTAACATTCAATTCATCTTCAAATAATCTTTCAATAACAGATCAAGTCCAATGCACCTGCTACTTCTGCCTAAAATTCTTCCTAAGATTAAAATCTGAATGTCTACTCCAGAAATAGTGAATCAAGTTAACTAATAAATACACATCAGACTAGATAGGTGAAAATATTAAAGAATTTGAAATCTGGGAATTAAGCCAGGGGAACATTTGACAAGATTATTCCATTACAGAGATATGCATGAGTATCCGCTTGAGTGGATATCAACACTCTTCCTCTGACTCTTGCTTATATAGTTTGGGTAATAATAAAGTCAAGTTTAAACAATTGCCATTGCGGTTCCTTATGAAGGCCGCCCTTATTTGTTCATTTGTATTTGTTAACTTTATTGGAGATTTGCATTGTTTTCTCTGCACATACCTTTTATAAGATACTAAGATGCCACAAAGATCTGAACTGAAGATAAAAATGACAAACAACAATCATTAAATGCTATTTGCACGAGTGAATTGTTCAAATACACAAGTAAACTTTCCTTTCATACCTATATCTATGTGTTTAATAATTAATTCATGGATCCATTGCAAAAATATAGAGAATTGTGTATAATATATAATATATATGCATATACAGACGTAATTGTGATGCAATTTATTTGAAGGCATTTCTTGGGAGGGAGCTGTTATCTTTAGGTGGATGAGATGGTAGGGAAAGGGAAGATTGAGGAGATATTAAGATAGAGAATACTGGCAACGGGAAAGTTCTTGCGTGTATTGATGTACGTAAGACTAAGAAGCTGGTGGAAGAGCGATTTCCGCTTATCTGACTCATCTGGAATGGAATATTTGATAAAAATCTTCATTAATTCTACGAAAGAGACAGCTGTGTAAGAACTAGGGAGCGTATCTTAGCCAGGGCATCTCTCCCGAGTTTCTTATCTAAAGATTCCATCTAAGATGTCTGAACCCTTGAGTGCCTCCAACTTCCCCCACATACATACATACACACTTCCATACACTTTGCTATATCTGCTTTCCGTGCAACATGCACATTAAACGAATTCTTCGGCCTAAAACTAAACACTTTTCTTTATTTACTCACAGAGTTAAATCCTATGTCATTTAAATACATGATCAATATTCAGTGAGTATGAGCAAGCTTTACCCAACAATTAAGAAAGTTGGTTTGAAAGGAGATGGATTCCTTTCATTGACAAAAGACCTTTCCCAAAAATGTTGTAGGTAATATGTCCAAATGAAGAGTTTGATTTCATCAGGTAACTTTTGAAGGGTTTGTAAACACTTTTCTAATTTAGACCCCTCCCATCTCCCGTCACATCGTTTGTCTTCTTTCAACGCACTCATTACCTGTCCCTGTCCATTTTTCATGCACTGTGTCCATGTTCCCTCTATATTATTCCCTTAAATCTTGATACGATTAGACCTGTCCATTAGATTTGAACCAGTTTCTCGTTCGTATATAAGTACATAGGTAACTGAATGTATAGCCCAAGAAACATTCTTTCAGAGTCATATATTGAGTGAAATGTGGGATAACATTTCAAAGGGTACTCTACAATTACATTTCCAGCAGTTTTAAATAAAATGCTCATCACTAACTCTGGGGTTTTATCAACGTCATTAAGACCTATTTCGGGTATAATGATGGCCAGTGATTTTAGAGATTGTGGAAACCAGCCTAATTTTCTGTATTTTAATCTTAATCGAAAGCCATTTACAATACAGATAATAATTAGAAGGAAAACTGTTGGATTTGAGCAAAGAATTTATGTTGTAACTTGTTTAAGCAATTTCAAAAGTGATGATCATTTTTCAAGTGAACGGATTTAGATTATTTTAGGTGTCAACATTTTAGGATAAAATGGGTGCAGTAGTTTTATTTTAAATATGCGACTGCCGATGACCACAGATTGGGGCTTGAATATGTGCTTGGAATCAGCAGAAAGTTGGATTTTACGAGACAAATCAGCATAAACGATCTCTCAAAGTCCACAGCTTGCCAAGCAATGCGCTATTATCTCAATCGCCAGTCTTTTCCAACATCGCATCCTCTCTTTTATCCCCCAACCCCCCTCTATCTTTTACGCATAAATAGTCTACAATAAGTTTTGAGATGGCTACCAATATTTTTGTCAAGGGTGTCTATTTTAATTATTTATATCTAAACATAAAACTGGCTAAATGATTTGGAAGCAGCAGTTTGAATGACAGAGAGAAAGGTGAAATGACACTGCTCATTTATTCATTGAGAGGCATATATATTTTTATATATAATATTATGCAATAATGGGGAATTGAGAAGAGAGTGAGTTTTTTTAGGAAGAAAAATCGGATGGATAGTTTATACAGAGCTTGGCACAAAAGAGAGAGATATAAGTAAGTGATTTATTATATATTTTTATCTGTCAAAGAAAGACTTGATTACAGTAATGACATACCATTATGGCATCCCAAAGTTATTTTGGATTTCGCATTATCTACAAAAAGAAAAGTATTCTACAATTCCAGAAACGGAAAAGATCTATTTACCTCTTCAAGTGGTTAATTCTAATGCCAAAATTTCTGTTTTACTTGCCACCATCCTTTTTCTTATCAAACTGTTTGCTGCATTATTTCTGTCCGTCAGTTTTCCTGCAGACTTGAGAGAGAGATTATTTTCATTCAGAAATTACTCCTTTTAGGTTTCCTTATGGCTACAAGGAGTGATGTACATATAATAATAACTAATGCATCATCCCGTTTTCCCAAAAAACACTTGAAAGATTACGCCAAATATTCCTTATCCTTTCTTATCCTCCTCGCTTCTTACTTCTTGGCGTTCACATTATGCACCAGCTTCTTCTCGCAGTATTAGTCATTCCGAATTGAGATAAAACATATACACATTCGCCTTGATTTAAGCTCATCTCTTGTTTTCAAGCTCCAAAGATAAGGGCAAAGCAAACAGCTCAAAGGCAGAAGATTTTAAAACCAAAATCAGTATCTTATTTACTCTTGAACAACCAGACTCATTTAGAGTAAACTGGATACACTCAAACTTTGTATGCAGATATTTAATAGCACGCGGCTTTGCAGACTAATGTAATTTTAACGAAGCTATCATGATGACTTTTATAAAGCCTTATAACAACTACCGCGGGTATTACATTAAAAATAAATTGAGTGCCTATATATAAGTTATTTTAAAGAATGACCCCAAGTGATTTGGATTATATAATAATAATAATTTGAAATTGCGGATTTTAGAAAGGGGACTATATTATACCAATTTAGAAATTGCAAATGTCCATAGATAGCAGAAATGATACTTATTTTATTACAATTTATCAAAGAATGTTATATTAATGGCTGACAATAAATCCCAAATATTTCCTAGAAAATGAGAGTATCCCACACTTGTTGTAATCTTTATTGTCATCACTATTTAGTTTGGAATTTGAGCATCAAATCCAATTTAGACATGAGAAATGTATGTAGATGCATATGAATGAGGGAAGACTCATAAAGTGTCAGAGTACCGGAAGGGTGGAATTTTGACCACGACTCTTGAGAGAGTGTGTCGTGTATTTATATGTGTAAGGGGTGAGCGTAAGAGAGTAATAAAGTTAACTACATAAACGGTTGAAGAATCGGCCCCAGTGGGATAATCACCCCAATCAGATGAAAGGCCTTTGGCATTTCTTCCCATAATCTCCAAAGAGTGAAAGTGACAGAGGAGAAAGTGAGACAGATTTCTTGGGTTTGGGAGAATTACAAACTGCTCCTATTACAATCCCTCAAATGGCTTAGTGTCGGAAGTTAAAATCTGTTCTTGTACCAGCTCGCCCCATTAAAAAGTTACATGGAGAAATTTAGTAGGTTTATGTGGTGAAAAGTTGGACTAATATATACTATTCATTGGATGAATGACGAAGGGAAAGTTAAATGTGGAAATCAAAGAAAGTCGTAAATCGGTAACGGTATGAATTGAGACATGGGCTAAAGGGGAAAATAGTTAAGATTTTGAGGAAGGAGTTGAAGATATGGTGAGAAACTAAGTAGAAGCTGCGTATCAGACGTCTATACATCACAGAACACTGACATTATCGAATCTTGCCATTCTTAGGCCTCACATTGCCCAAATGACACTTTGCTAATGTAATGCTAGATTTTCTAGATCAACCGATTACAAAAACCAAAAGAATTCCACACAACTTTAACGCCTTCGTCCTAAATTCACATCTGACTGACGTCCAACATTTATGCATAAATATAACAGCATTTGTCAGCTTTCCCTAAACAAGACCAGACTGTGAAGCACCACCAATTTCCAGACATACATAAAGAACTTTCGTCATTTTATTATTAAAAATCTCATTCATCCAAACTTGGAAGATACGATATTTATTTTTATTCGATTAAAAGTTAAACCAAAGTTCAAATTTGGTGTCAACTTTCTCTTGTTGTAAACCGTAAACCTATCACAAAAGTTTTGGGAAAGTGAATGGCTTATATAGATATTAGTTTTTGGTAGTTAAATTAAGTTTGTTGAATTGGGATTTGCGATAATGATTGGGCAGTGAAGCAAAAGCATATTGTCAGCACGCCGTAAAGTTTAAGCAGCTTATGGAGAAAGTTGAGAATGGACGGAGCGAGTGTGTGATGAGAGATTTTGGGGTGATTTAGGGTAATGCCATCCTCTCATACCTTAACTAACTCCTTTCTTAAGAAAAAAGTCTTAACTGAAGCAAACACCCACTCAATCTCATATTTTTGTATTACTTTTCAAAAGTGTTGGAGCGAGAGGAGCGATTTTGATGTAAAGTAAAAAAGGAAAGCTGTATATATATTTGTGTACTTTTTTTTAATAACGTGTGTGTAAGTGTAAAGGTAAAGTGTTTATCGGCTTGCACAGCACAATATTATAGCTGGCTGTTGGAGAAGTAATCATAATCCAATCCGAGGTAGAATGAAACACTTTGAGCCTCTAACACTTTTATGCATTCTCTTAACACATTTTTCAACAGACGTTTGTGTCAATTGACAGGGAGGATATCAGAATGGGACAGAAGAGGTCTACCGCAGGGTTGGTGAGGGATGATAAGAGAAAAAATCCAGCCAACTACAATTTCTTGTGGCATATTGACTACGTGAGATTGCCATTGTATGTAACTTAACCCCCGCAGTCCACTTAACTAGCATCTAATACACTATCAACTGCCATCATTATTACATTGTTTGTTACACAAACTCCCTTGGTCGCTTCTTTCCCTCACCCATTCTCTCTCAAATAGTTACTTTGTCTTAAATCCATCCTATCACCCAGTCTCAAATTTGATCGCCACAGTAGTAACCACAAAGTGATTCTTATGGAGAAGAGATCTGAATAATATCAAAGAATCTTCCATTGTTTCAACAATGATCACTCTTTGCGGGTGGTTGGTTGGTTGGTATCGTCTCCAATATATAGGTATTATGTATGATGCAATCCTTCTCATGAATATGTAGACAACATCAAAAGTTGCTAGAGATGAAAAACGAGCTCAAAAGTTATCCAAGATCTTTGAAACTGTTTTTAAAATCGTGATCTTTGGAAAACCTTTTGAAAAGCAGCCTTGACCTCTTTGTGAGATTTTTTGAATTGATGTTGATCTGTCAATGTCTGATCTAAATTGAGAATAAATATTTATGAAAGTATAACTTTGACACTTGCCATATCTTCAAAATACATGTACAAAAGATATTTTTTCTTTATTTGGGATTTTTGTTCTTTTTGCATGCCATGCCAAGAGAGCAAACAAACAAGTGCGATTTTAATCTCCTGGTCCAAGGGCATAACATTAGCCAATGATACAGACTGCATGTTGCCTCTTATTCAGTTGTGAGAAACCTTCAAATTACTTTTTCTTGTACATTTTTCACCATTTTTTCCAGCGTCTTAACTTTTAGCGTCACATCATTTTTCTCATCTGCTGACAAGAGTATCAGGCCAACAAGCCCTGTGGGGCCTTATCTGCGCAAAACTTTTTCACTTCCGAATGTCATTTGCTAATAAGGTGCAGCAATTTCCTTAAGCTTCAATTTGAATGACATATCTTTTGGTGCAAGCAAGGTACCAAGTCCCGTGATTACCATATTATCTATCTCAGAGCAAGGGAGTATAAAAAATCCCTAGTCCAACACAAGGGTTGTTATTAGGGTCACTTTGACTATATCATTCTGTGTAGAGTTTCAAGAAAAGTTATTTAGGTGAGACAAGGCGTTTGCAGAACTTTGCTCTTATTACTTAAAAACTTATCTCATCCCTGTCACCAATAAATCTACGGGAGTAAAAAAAACTTGAGTTTTGAAGTAATAAATTGAGATTCAAAGACTTAAACCGGATTTAATAGAATTACTTTGATGAGTTTTTATTCAACTTTTTTCCAAAAACTTAATTACGTCCAATCAATCATTATCTGTGTCATTTAATTAATCAGTTTTTTTTTAAAAATATTTTTTAGGGTGAATGACAGACACCAAAGTATTAAATCTTTCTCAAAAATAAAATATTCATTTGTAATTGAGGATTTTTAATGCTATAGCCTAAATATATATATTGGTGTGTATACACTACCTTACAATATACAGTAGTTGGCATCTTAAAATGTTGCAATCGGATTTTTATTCATTGATTTAGATTGATTATATATTTAAATAAAATAAAATAAAAAAACTGAAACACATTTTTTTTACTCATTCCAATTCCTTAAAAGTTTACCTGCATTTCCTCAATATTGTTATAATATTTCCAATGAATAGTAAATCAATTATTGTGAATAAATTTCTTTAAATTAAGCAACCTCAGACAATCTTTTTTGTGCGTCTTCCACGAAATAAACTCTTGGTAAACAGGTGTAAATATGTAGCGGAGAGTTAGCTAAATCGTGCTGATTGTGACATTTTTTGA
>JAQIXN010000334.1:0-44329 GCA_034698145.1 Proisotoma minuta
CAGCTTCTTCGACGACGGTGGGTGCCGGGGGGAAGTCGCCGCGTGGGGGTGGGGGAGGAGCCCCGCGCCCAGCTGGGGGTGGAACAGTGAGACAACGCAAAGCCCCCACAAGCACCACTGCCGCAAGAACGAGTCGCCCAGCTGCCAGCACAGGCTCCATGTGGCGATTTTACACTGACGACTCTCCAGGAATTAAAGTGTAAGGGGACAGATCTTGTATGTTTCTAACAGTTGACTAATTGTGCCTGTTTAAATTTTTAGTGGACCAGTTCCAGTTTTGGTGATGTCGCTTCTGTTTATCGCTTCCGTCTTCATGCTCCACATTTGGGGAAAATACACCAGGTCATAAGTTAAAATATCCTAACAATGTTTCCGAAATGTAATTCCCACTCACAAAATTGCAAAGGACATCCGACAACTCCATTTATAACAAAGTGATTATTAGTTTGCAATATAAAGTTAAGATTTTACGAGAATTTCCAAGTTTGTTTATAAATAAATATTGTGTAAGGTATAAGATGGGTGCATGATGAGCAAATGTTAATAATTTGTTATATGTTCGATTATCTGTCATATTGAAATTGGATAAAAAATTATTATGATTATTAGAATAAGTTTAATAAAGTTTGACGCGTACCCTGTCATAAATTACTTAAAAATTCTGTTGACATTTTGTATCATTTTGAAATTTTAAGAATATGCTTCGAAAATTCTGCATCGATAAAAAATGCACAATTCCTTCTCAAAAAAATAACTTGCCGTCCATCATGGCCTTCCTTGTCACTTGTATATAATTTTTAACTTTTTTGTAGTTTCGTTGTATAAACGGGATGCCAATGATTTACGTAATCTGTTTTCTCAATAATTGATTGAACTATTTACCGAAAAATGTGTCGAAAACTGGATAATTTATGAGTCTATTGTATAACTCCCTTTAAAGCTGACGCTTGCACTCGAACAAATCGTGCATTCGAGTTTCAGTTTTTTCAGTTTCAAAACATATAAATCAACTCAAGGAACTAATTTGAGGATGGCTTTTATTTACCTTTGCCATATAATTTCAGATGTTTTGAAACATCTGGAAATGAATGGTGACTGACTGATTGGCAATGACATTGAGTTATTGAACTGACGCAACGCAACCGTTTTAGACAGAAGACCCATCAATTGAGGTGAAGGAGGATCAGGATGTGTGCACAAGCAAACAATATTATTATTATTCAGATGATGAAATTAATGTGCAAAAAATCCTCCTCAATGCATAATTAGTTATCCAATAAATTAAGCTTTTTTGGCACATTGAAATACAAATTAAATGAAGCATTATATTATAACCGCATCCAGCATTTTATTGAGAAAGGCAACAAAAGGTTATGAGAATATACAGAATTGGTTGTGGCTTTATCTGATCAAAGTTTAATTTTCCCGTTCCGCATAAATTTCTTATAAATCCCAATTGCTCCAATTATGCGTCCACAGTCGATCTTCTAACCTTCAGTAAACGATTCTGGAAATCAACCAAGATTCATAACACAACATGTTGGGGAAATTGTTGATCATTTGCGTTGCATTTACTGCAATTTTTGCTGAATCTTTTGCTCCTGCACCAGAAACTAGACTAAATATAGGAAGACAGATAAATGGCTCTGAATTGGTGGACAATGTAATGGGCAGAGTGAGGGCTGAACTAATTAGGATGAAACTAGATAACATCACCCCTCCTGACCTCCAATTCCGACTTTTCAACCAAAGCGTGGCTATAAAAAATCAATCCTATGTTGGTCTAGCAAATGTCCAGAGAGTTGGAGATGTTTATGTCAACGTGACTCTTCTCAATACAAAAATTAGGTCGGCGTTTGCAATTTACAACGTTAGGTAAGGGGAAACAAATATGATTTTTATTTTAATACGTTTTTACAACTGTATGACTTTCCAGTGGAGATTCGGATGTAGAAATTGTATCTAATCAAGGGAATTACTCAAACGGCCACATTCATACTAGGTTCGTTATTTTCAATTATATAATATTTTCAAGAAAACAATTTAAAAAATATTATTTTTTTTAGCTGTGATAATATAACAGTTTACCAAGTAAGAGTTGATTATGCCGAAATGATTTAAATTTCTTATATAACCCCCATATTTTCACAGGTCTTTCTGTTGAATCATGCGACACAAACGCTTTCGCTCGACGAGTTCGAGCTTAGTATTGGCGAATGTAACCACAACGTCACTGGATTGGGCGAAAGAGCGGAAAACACAAGTTCAACGATAACGCAAATTTTCAAAAAAACGAAAACTCCACTGTTGTGGTTCTTTAATATTACATTTAAACTTGTTGTTAATCTTGCTTTACAAGCGGCTAGGGCAGCCCTTGTAGGCTAAAAATCAAACGAAACTTCAAAATTTGAAGTTCAAGTGAAACTCGTCTTCAAGCATTTTGTGATAATTTATTTTTAATTGGCCTGGTCTTGAGTGAAATTAATGAACTAATTTATGAATATTGCAACGCCATGTAATTTTTTTCCGTTTGACTGAACGATTCCAGACGATGCGCAATAAAAATCAGTGTTGAAACACTTTAAACTAATTTCAACCCATTTACATATTTTAAAAGCTTTGTTTCCAAATCTGATTAAAACTTTCCACACTACATTGACACATTTAATTGAAATGCAGAAAATGTGCATTTGTATTATTTTGCAAGGAATTGAGGGCAATGCAATGTATTCTTAAAATGTGGCACTGGAATTTGGACATTGCGAAATGAAACCGAGCCACAGTCACCGTATAAATACTTGTGACAATTGGGATGTGTAAGTCAGTCACTTTAAAATTGACAATATGAAAATTCTCACATTTTTAACAACCTTTGCGTTATATCAATGTGCCTTTGGGGGCTCAATTAAGAGAGATGGTGAGATTCTCACCGTGAGAATTTAAATAAACAACTAATAATAATTTTCCTGAAAAATTACATTGTTGATTTTTCAGAAGTAAGAATTGTGGGAGGTGAGCCTGCAAGTCCTGGAGAATTTCCATACCAAGTTTTCATTGAAAATGTTTTCAACTCTTCTGAAATTTTGAAATGCGGAGGAGCTCTTTATTCACCTGAATACGTCTTAACAGCCGCCCATTGCGTCTACTTCAGAGTAAAACTACTAAATTAATATTTATACTAACTCATTTAAGATATTTCTCAACTAATCTATAAAAAAAATGTGCATCATTAGGACATTGGAAGATTTGCCGACCCCAAAAAAATTTGGATTACTGTAGGCACGAGCGATTTGGAAGAAGGGGTCAATGCCCCTCAGGGTGACATCAATAGAGATAAAACGATTGCTCAAGTCGTTGAGATAATTCCTCATCCAAATTTTGAGTACAGACATCACGACGGATTCTTGGGCACATTTCCCACATACGACATCACTCTTTTGAGACTCTCCGCACCCTTGAAACTGACTGACAGAATAAAGCCCATTCCACTGGCACCTTCTGACTATGTCATCCAAGGGAATGGGACTGTGACCGGGTGAGACGATAAAACATTACATAAGAAATCTTTATTAGAATTAATGTGTTATATTCAGTTGGGGGCGACCTGATCCTTATGGTAAATGGGTTAAGCAATTAAGGAAGGTTGATATTCCTCTTGTGGAGTGGCAAAGATGTGCCAAGCTTTTCAAAGGCTATGCCAATGTGACAGAAGACATGTTTTGTACGGGAACAAAGGATGGAGGCGTGACTCCTTGCAATGGCGACAGGTATCTAACAAATGAATTGCATTTTCTGAAAAAAAGTACATAACAAAAAATACATGTAAAATGTTGCAGTGGCGGCCCCATCGCTTGTCGATATCTGGATAACCCTGACAAAACTTTCCTTTGTGGAATCGCTAGCTTTGGGCCAAACCGATGCCCAAATTACTCTGTTTACACCCGAGTCTCCAAGTACGTTGGCTGGGTTGAAGAGCAAGTGGCGATGAGGCAGAACCTACTACAATAGTTAATTAATTATACTTGCAAAAATGTTTCTCATTTGTAAAAATTTACTTTGCTGACGATCAGTATATAAAAAGAATTAAACGATTTATTGTGCGCATGTAATCTATTGACGTTCATTGGTATAAACCTTTATGATGTAAAATCTAAACTGATTCCGCAGTTGACATTCGAGCTTCCTTTTGCAAAATAAATCTACAATTTCCGTCTCACTTTTGTCTGTTGTTATTGTTTGTTTGAAATTAATTTCCCAAAGTGCATATAATTATGTCTGTTATTTTTCATAAAATGGAACCAAATTTAGCCGACTTGTCTTCAAGATTACAAAATTTGGCCATTTATCAAATTGTATAAAAATTGCGTGAATTTGCTTTTTCTCTAATATAAATCATTTTGCTGTATTTTTAACAGGTTCTTGGGATTTATGGAATAATTGGATATACATTTAGAGCTATTGTGTTACCTTCAGAAATACCCGAACATGGACCTGTCGCGGGGGCAGTCTTTGGGGTGATGGTAACGGGCGCTGTGGTTTCAGGTCTCGCTCTCGTCCTCGCCCTCCTACTTCTTCGAGGGGCAAAGATGGTATAAATAAACATCAGATTATATTTAATTTGTATTCGCAGCCCTAAACAAAAATAATAAATATTTCAGACGAATGCTGCGGATGGGATTGATTTAATGCTATGTCAAATTTGGCTTTATTCCCAAATCCTAATTATTTTCCACTTTGGAATTCAGATAATTTCTGCATTTGGAGGCGTTGGAAGAATGCAAACAGATACCGCTGATGTGGTTAATAGTTTCCTTCCATTGATGGTTCAAATTTATTTTATACGGCTGGGTAAAAGCATGATTGGAGAGTTTAAAAAAGCTCGAATTGCAGAATGTAAATAAATAAATGTAAGAAAATATGTATGAAATTCAGTGTAAAGTTATGTAATTTACATAATTTAAAATTATTTGAAACTATAATTCCTAAAATTACCTCAAAAACGTTAGTTTTTTATTTAAAATGTCCAACAATTTCATATTATTTCATTAGGGATAAAAAATTAAAATTCGAACCATATTTTAAAGAATTTTTCAACACGTGAATGTGCAAATGAAAAGTACTTTTATTGACAACCTGATGTTGGTTAAAGTTTTCCATTTTTGCGGGATCTCATAAAATAAATGTTTTCACTTTAGACAAGCATCCATTTCAATACGTATTATTTAAATGAAAATTGTGGCCAATTATAATGAATGAAATGAAAATTGTCTCAAATTAATTGGTTTCGTACATATCTGGCTAATTTTCTAAAAAGCAGAAACCACAGCTTCCTTTTAATAAATTTAATTAATTCAGCAGAGGCATTAGAATAATAGAAGCTGTCAACATGAACTCTGAAAACTCTGCAACCAAACTAACTGCTCAATTGAAAAACGTTGCTGTTTTCCAAATTGTAACATCTCATTGCATTTCTTCAGCAGTTTAATTCATCATTCATTATATTTAATAGATCTTTGGACTTTATGGAATCGCTGCGTATACAGCAAAAGCAATTATTCCACCAGAGGAAAGGCCAAAATTTGCTGATGCAGATATCGCTCGATTTTGGGTCCATATAACAGGCGCTTTGGTTTCTGGAATTGCTCTTATTCTCGCAATTTTACTTCTTCGAGGAGCAAGAAAGGTAGGAAATTTAAAAAAAATGCTAATAAATTGGTGTAATTATCTCATTATATTTTAGCCGGATTTAATGCTCTGTCAAATTTGGATGTACTCTCAATTCCTCTTTATTTTTCACTTTGGCGTTCAAATTTTTGCTGCATCTGCTGGACTGGGTAGACACGAAATTGATACGGCTGATATTGTTGGGAGTTCTCTTCCATTGATTGTCCAACTCTATTTTGCTTGGATTGTGTACAAAATTATTGGAAACTTGAAAAATGTCCATTATGAAGAAGTTTAATAAAGTTTCCATTTTTATTCATGACTTTTAGAAATGTTTTATGTTTTTAAACAATGATTTACGGGAGTATTGGGGCTCCGTCCATTTCCCTTAGAAAACAGTGGACAACCAGAATAAAATAAGCATCCACAAAACTCCACAAAGAATCTGCTAACAACGGGGGGACCTCAGCTTTTGAAGCTGTGCTAAACTGAACAATTATCAATATAATTGTAGCAATCCAAATGACAATTCCTGAGAAAAACCAAATTCTGCACTGTCTTGCGTCCCTCTGGAGCATAAAAGAATTTTTTAAATGAAGTAATAAATATAATATGCATTTATAAATTTGTTTTCTCACATGAGTTGCCCCTTGCCATAAAATTACTGCAAGTCCAATGGATGCAATGCAAATTATCAAAGTAACCACCATGATTGCAATTTCTGATGCTTCGGCACTTTCTGAATTTGGGGCTTCTATGCTTCTTACCACCACATCCCCAATTTGTTGAATTAGCCATAATATTGAACCAACCTAATGGTATAATTTAATTATATTTTTTCTAATAAACTTAATAGCAGATAAAATTGAATTACGAAATTGGTTATTGCGATAAACTGGCAACCGATCTGCAGAGAAATATTTCCAAAACAGGGATTTTGCATCATTTTGTATGCGGTTTGAATTTAATATAAATTTTAGTTTTTCCGATGAAGCTACCTATTGAACTGGACAAGCACATTCCACAGGTTGACGGTTTAAACGCCCATTAAATGAGTGTCTATTGTTACAATGCACGCAATGCTTTGGACTTGCTAAAAATTAAAATAGCCTACAATGACTATTAATAGAATGTTTTGCGATTGTCATCCTCTCTGGAAGGTATATAAAAAGCAATGTATTTGCTTAAATAAGCAATGAAGTGCAGTTTTAAGTCAAAACTTTTGACGAATCAACCATTTTGGACCTGGACTAAATTGAATGATTCCAAATACGTGCATTCAAAAAACTTACATTAGTATTTTGAACTACAACACAAAGCTCAAAAAATTTCATCAACAAGCTATATGTACATATGCACAAACATTAGAAATCATGAAACAAAAGAGCTTTTATTATTATATTAAAATAGATGAAAAAAGCTTCCAGCCACTTTGCATACATACCTAAAACCTAAACTGAGCAAAAAATTGACGCATCCATAGTCATTCCCAGCTGCACATTGGATTTGTTATATTAAAAACAAAAAAATACAAGGCCGAAGTTACATAATGGTCAATGGTATCTTCCAGTTATTGCTATTTATTACATGATGCAACTGCGGGTTCAATAATGTTCATGACATTTTGTATAACCTGAAATTGCTCACAAATTATTTCCTTACTGTTAACCAGAAAATCATAAAAATGTTTTTACTTTTAACATTCACTGCAATTTTTCTATACTTGTTATACAAGTATACAACTCCGAAAAAGCCTCCAAATTTCCCTCCAGGTCCTACTAATTACCCTTTGGTAAAAATTTCTTTGATTCTCATGCTGCATGCATAATTAAAGGGTTTAAACATTTATAAATTGCATATATGAAAATATGTAGGTTGGTGGAGCCTGGAGGTTGGCGTCGGAGTCTGATGACCCAACTCTTGCAATAACAAAATTGACAGAGAGCTATGGACCTGTAACGGGAATTTACTTGGGGTTCATGCGTGCCATTATTGTGGTTGGTTATGAAACTGTTAAAGAAGTCCTCACTCGGGAAGAGTTTCAAGGGAGGCCAGATATTTTCACAAACAGAATGATTCATGGAGAGGCGAAACTTGGTATGATTTGAATACATACTTTGAAATACATACAAGTATATATATTTATATTTAGGGCTTATTTTTGCTGAGGGTGAAAAATGGAAAGAACAAAGACGGTTCACTTTGAGAAACTTGAGAAATTTTGGTTTTGGCAAGAGTTCGCTAGAGACTGTTATTCATGAAGAAATTACAGAATGCATTGAACTAGTTAAAAAGAAGCTGGGAAATGATGTGGAGGGAGTGGTACCAGATATGCACGAATTATTTGGTCCTGCAGTTATTAACGTTCTTTGGCTTATAATGAGTGGGAAAAGATCAAAACATGATGACCCAGAATTTCTGCATTTGCTTCATCTTTTGAATCAGGTATTTAGAAGCGGAAATGCTGTCAGTAGTAGTCCAATTCAAGATTGGCCTTTTCTCCGCTTCATTCCTCCATTTTCAACGCAATTCAAGGAATTGATGGTTGGCCAATTTGCAGTAATGGACATGATAAAGGTATTCAAAATATTGTCTATTATTGTATGTACAACAATCAAATTACATTATCACAGAAAGAAATATCTGCTCATGAAAAAACCCGTGATACATCTTTCAATCGAGATTTTATTGATCTTTACCTACACGAAATTGACGAAGCTAAAGAGAGAGCTGATTCCAACTTTTCTCGTAAAGACATAATTTCACTTTTGAGATAATGATAAATTTCTAATACTGCATCAATGAATATGCAGACAAACAATTGCTAGCATTGTGCAGTGATTTGTTTATGGCAGGAAGCGAGACATCGTCAAATTCAATTTCATTTGCAATGTTATACATGATGCTTTACCCCGAAGTACAAGAAAAAGTTCAAGCAGAATTGGATCGTGTTGTTGGCAGAGAAAGACTTCCCTGCTATGAGGATAAGTCAAAGTAATATCAATAATAAATAGAATAAGTAATTGCAGCTTAATAAGATTGAATATTTCTTGAAGATTGCCATTTACAAGCGCTACATTAGAAGAACTAATGAGGGTTGCTGGAATTGCACCAAGTACTGTGCCACATTGTACCACAAAAGACACAAAGCTGCTTGGATATGACATTCCAAAGGTATAGAAATAAATTACTAGTACCTATATGAAGAAAACATTTTTACAACTTATTTACATAGGACACTTTTGTGATGGTGTCCCTCACATCTGTCCATCGGGAAAAAGCTTATTGGGGTGAAGACAGTGAAAAGTTTAGGCCCGAACGATGGATAGACGCTGAAGGCAAAGTGATTAAAACAGATCATCTCATGGGTTTCGGATTTGGTAAAATGACAAATAAATATGACTTGTATTATCAGTCAAAATTTGTATAACGAAGATATTTTTCAGGTTCACGGATGTGTCTTGGCCAAACATTGGCGTTGATAAATACTTTTGATTTTTTCACGGCCATGTTGCAGACATTCAAATTAGAAATAGCACCAGGAAGAGAAAGACCTTCAACAATACCAGTTCGAGGATTTACTGCAGCTCCACAACCTTTTGTAGCAAAAATTAGTCTGAGGTAGAAATTAAAAGATGAATTTATTGATATTAATAAATAGAAATAAATATTTCTAAGCATATCGTTTGTGAAGTGCAATTTTAATTGTTGTTTGGGGTTCAAGGACCATGCCATATATTAGCTTGATGTCTTCACTTTTTTGGCTTGTTGTTACTTTGAAATTCCGCAGAATATGAGAGAGACAGCATTTCATTTGTATCATCGCATATTTAAGTCCTTAAAAGCATATTTACGAGCAACAACGTTGATTTTTAATCTGGATATACCAATGAAATACTACATTAATTCCTTACCCAAGCAATTCCTATAAAATAAAAATACATTTTTTAGACGAGTCTTTTTCGAAAAACAGTTTACCAACCTTGGTCCAGCACTAAACGGAATATACGAGTAAGGATTTCTACGTACGCATTCGTCTGGTAAGAAACGCTCAGGGTCAAAAACCTTAAAAAGCATAAAGAAATATTTTTAAAATATTGAATGTATTGAATTTGAATACTTCAATGTCAAAAACCTTTGGTTTAGGGAAAACTGTTTTGTCCATGTGCAAATTTCTTATAAAAATAATGGTATCGACTCCTTTCGGAATCACTTGTCCATTTTCTAAACAAACAATTAATTCATTATAATACTTAATTGTATGTACATTAGTTTGTGAAACATGTAATCATAGAGAACCTAGAGGAATATCTTCAACTGGCCTTCTAATAATTACAGGTGCAGGTGGAAATATTCTCAATGTTTCTTTAATCACTAGCTCCAAATATTTAAGCTCTGCTATTTCATCAAAAGTAACATCATTTCCTTTTGATTCAAATACGCGATCAATTTCATCATGAACTTTCGCTTGACATTCAGGATTTTGTGCAAGAAGGAACAAAGCATTGGTCATTGAGCGTGCCGTGGTCTCAAATCCCTACACGTAAGTATAACATTTGAATAAGCTAATGAAAAATAAAAGAATACTAACAGCCCCAAAAATGGTGACAATATGACCAGTTATGTCACTGTACGATGTCAAAAGTGGATCTATGAAGGGCTTTGTTGATCCTTAAAATAATTCAGTTAACTATTAAATGCATATAATGTACATATTAATTTTGTCCATATATACCATCATCTTCAGTCTTTGCAAGAAACTCTTTTCGCTTTTCAACTATCTGTAAAATACAACAAGAAAAATTGGACATTTAAAAATTTTAAAAATATAAACAAGTTAAAAAATCTTAGGTTCGGTGGGTAAAGCATTTGATTTGACTCGCCGGCCTTTATTAAAGTGTATGAATTTTCTTCCCTAATGCTAAAAGGCCGGCTCGACAAATCAAACATTTTACCGCACCTCCCCTAAGATTTTTTAACTTGTTTATATTTTTTTTTCGCACACAAAATTATATTGATAATAGTAAGAATTGAACTCATGACCTCAGTTGCATATAGTAATATATGGTCTCATATAGCAACTTCAGTTATCATTACCAAAAGTTTCTCAATTTTGCTCTGATTTCAATTTGGATTTTTGCATGTGACGTAGATTTTGAATTTACACATTATTTTCAGGTGTTAGGGGTATCATTGCCTTGTACAAAGTACCCAAAAACCGTTTTGAAAATTTCACATTAAGAGAAACTACCCGAAATGTTAAACTTATTCAAGATTTGAATTGAAATGGCACTGGCAATCAAAATTCTCCGATTTTTTTGTTTCAACTGTTTTTCTCTACGACGTATAGTTTTTGCTCAAAGTCGATGGAATGTTTTGAGACATATGCCGAAACGCATACTTAGGCTTCGCTGGTAACCATGATCGTGACCATGGTACATTTGTCTCACCTAAGAAAAATGCTCACTCACTCACCTCCACTATTACGATAATTTCAATTTACAGCAACCTCTGTTTGTCTGTCTGTCCTCTCTGAAGTATGAATTTGACAATTTGACCTGAGTCTACTACGATTCGCTACTACGGCTGGAAATATTTTATTTTCCATTTTAGGTCTGAAAGACTAATACAATATAGAGCCGGAAAGGTCGTGTTTTTCTTTGCTAGTTGGGGTGGGTGGGAGTGACAGTTGTTAGATTTGGTTTCCAGTGAGAAATGCTGTGCCAAAAGCAAAAAGTATGTAGTAGAATCGATCTCAGTCGTCCCCGCATTTCTCATCCTGTAAAAAGTTCTAACGACATTATAGCCACAACAGCAGAGTGACGTTGACAAATTACAAAAGCACACTCACTCAGCCCAATACATCAATAACTATCCAATCCATTAATGCAATCCCTCCCTTAAAACTGATTTCACCCAAAGGCATCACCAACTTTTGAACAAAATTTCAGGAATCCTAATTAACTCTTGTGGATCAAAACACTTCTCTGGCCCGGAATTCTCACACATTCCTCAAATCCCTTTTAATTAAGCCTGGAATTTGCTTTTTCCTTTCTAACTAAAATAAATATTTCCCTTTTCCCCTATGTATATATATGTAGTTATTATAGTTGTTGGTATTCATCCCACTTTGTCCATTTATAGAGAGAGAAAGGAAAGGGGCAGAGAGAGAGAGTGGAGAAAGTGGACGAAACATATTTTTCCACTTAAGGACTCCATTAGAGGGGAAAATGCATCTTTTTGTATTTCGTAGATTTTGAAAAAAAGTTGCGTCTCCAGCTTGATTTTGATTGAAAGGAAGGCGTGCTTCAACTCCCAATGATTTATGACTCCATTCCATTCCATTCGGGGCTAAAAGAAGAGAGATCTTTGCAAAAGAAAAAATATATTATTCCGATATAAGGGAATAATGGGAAACGATTTTTCTCAAAAAGTCTATGTATATGTACTTGTATGAGAAGGCAGGTAGAGTGTACGACTGGTTATTGATAATATTATTTTATATGCATCTATGGTGGTCAGACTACAACAAAGCATTTATGCATATTATTATTATTCGTTATTGTAATAATGTGGAACCAATGGGTTGGTGGTAGATTGGGGTCCGTGATAGTGGATGATGGGCAAGTAATAAGAGTCTGTCAGCTGGATTCCGAGTGTAATTTTAATATTAATAACTGGCTTCACTGTCAGAACAAGCTGACAGCTCCGCAGACCAGAACAAACTTCCTTTGCCATCATCCAATAATCTGGCAGAGAGAGAGAAACTCTGCCAGCCAGTCCCAAAGTGATAGGAATAGGTGCCATGTCACTCAAAGATAGAAAGAACATTGTACCACTGTCAAGTGTGAGTACAGATGAGGCTACATAACTTTTAACGCCTTTGCAGTACAAAGAATCTTAATTATAATCAAATCGGATGAGCATGCAATGCAATGCCTTGGTCCAACAACTTGCCAAAAGTTGAGATGAAGCTTGCCTCTTATCTCCCCATCAATTGTACATTTTACAGCATTTTAAATTTGTTAGCTCGCTTTTGGATAAAGGCTAAAAATCTCCTTTTTATAAATGTTTGTTGGACAAACTTAAAGCAAAGTGAGATTTTGAGTTGGAGTTGTTTGTTACTCATTCCCGTATTTTTTGTTGTGGACATTCAACCTTAAATATAAAAAGACACTTGGAAAAAGATTTAAAAGAAATACAGCTAAGCAAATTAATAAAATTACTAAAATTGATTTGACCTATATGAAATAGCTATAAAAATGATAAAACAAATGATAACTGCATCAATTCTAATACTAATGTTCTTAATTTTGTTCATATGCCACATTTGTAAAATAGGCTACAAAGCATATTATTTAATAGGAGTTTTAAGGATCGCGTTATTTAGTTGTTTGAGATAAAACGCCAACTTTTGATTCCATTTGAATTCATTGGTGAGCTCGTCCATCCACCAGACGACGACGGTGGCAAGAGGGATTTTTTGTGGGGATGATTGACAGTTGGAAATGAGCTCTCATTATGTGAAGCCAAACGAGGACCAATCCAAGCCCCAGCCGACCCTCAGCCATTTCGTTTCTCCTCCTAAACATCAATCCACGTCACCTCGACCACTCCCACAACCAACAACAAAGACCATGAAAAACAACCAAAAACATGCACCACTAATTTTTTTATCACCGGCTAATTTCCAAACGACCTTGAGTCTACAACAAGTTTGATTACGTAATTCTAAATACTACTGCTGCAAGTTGCTGCAAGTTGCAAAAATAATTTGTATGCATTTCACTTCATTTCATTTTTTTAACGGGATTCACTTTATATTTCATCATAATAATAATATTCATAATGGACTTATAATAATTAACCACTTTCATATTTAATTATCTTTTTTTAAATAGTTCTCTCTACTCTAATTAATAATTATTCACTAACAGTTATTTAGCTTATGACGACGAGGACGAGAGTAAAGTAGTATACAGCCATCATTATCATGCACAGGTTTTTTTTGCTTAATTGTAATACTATTATGACATGAGTAAAAGTTTAATTAGAATGCGACTTTTACAGTTTTCTTGTACTTGTACAATATCAAAGAGATTTTTCCCAATATCTTTTAAAACTAGGGGAATTTTATTTTGCATAGCTTCCCAAAGTTTTAAAAAGAATTTTATCGGTCTAATAAAATGATTATTTATGTAATTAAATAATTATGTACATGAACATGCAAACTGGTGAATGAGGTTGATGAGAGAATTAAAATATATAATTTGCCAATTTTCCCCACTTGTTTAAATAATCTGTTTTAATTAGTGCAAAAAATCTATTTATCATATCACCGGTACTGTAAATAATTGTGGTTTTGCAATTTTGCCAATTTTGTGTCGTATACAATAAATCACTAGATGAAAAAAAAATGAAAATTTCTTTACGTATTTCAACTATCACCGGTTTCGTAGCAAGTTTTCGTATAACTTTGAAATTTTTAATAATGAACCAAACCTACTAAAGGTAAAAAAAAGTATACTTGGTCTCCTGACATTCAATGCAAATAATTGAATGAAATAATTGAACCGAAATTTTTGACAAGATGCGTTCTCCATTTTCGTATACGGCTGAGAGTGATGCTATTTATATAATTATCTATATATTTATATATATAGGAGCTAAATTGAGTGGAAATCAAGATATTGCACATTACATTCATTAAACTAACTTTCTCCAGTTGCAAAATTCATTGTTTGGTGTGATGTTGGGCAGAAGAAGAACGGCCATGATGATTTATATGCTTGCGCAATAATGTGTAATACCCAGTTAGGTTAGGCTTAGCTCTATAATAAACACTCCCAGAGAACGTAACTCACTTCCTGAATCATATGCTCCCTTACTTATCGATCTCACTTCTTCCTCGACAAAAATACCAAGCAAATCTTCTTCTTCTTCTACTTAGGAGAAGATCAATAAAATAAGACCAAGAAAAGATTTCCACTCAATTTGGGCTAAAATGTGTGTGCTGCTTATATTTACAGTCCTAAATACACAAAGCTTATTTTCTGCTAAGCCTACTCAAAGTTTTCTTTTTACAGCTATATACTTAGATATTTATAGTAGTATGGTGACGTTAAACTGCATGGATGCTTATAATTAGTCATTTGTATATAATGTAAATTTAAATAGCTTACTTAAATGTAATAGGAAATTGGGGCAAATACATTTCACGATTTGTGTCCCCTTCAGATCATATCATAATCCACAATTGCACGGTTCCATCTTAATACTGGCTACTCCAAAATGTTCTCATCTCTCTCATAGTACAAGTTGCATCAAGCAAAGGCATGCAAATACAAATAGGAAACATAATTTAGTTACTTTACTTCCCTTTTTGAAGAGTTCCAACTGACGACGTTAATTGCGTAATTTCTTGTCGGAGAGAAGAGACGAAAAAACAAAATATAGATTCACAAAACACAATAACACAAAATAAAATTAGAGCACTGAATGGTGAAAGTTGGTTGTTTGCCAATTACTGAAAAGCTTGAATGGAGATGTAAAATTTGAGAGATTTCTTCCCGAGTTTTGAGGTTTACGAATCTGTTTCAAAATCTATAATTAATTTTGTACTTCGTTTTTTCTTTTTGCATCTAATTCACCTTCACCTTCATTGTCTGAGCCCTCAGAGTGGGATTCAACTTTGGACTTGTTTTCTTTCTTCCATTTCATCCTCCTATGTGCAAAATTAAATGTGGCATATTTAGCAAAATGAATGCAATTTGCAGTAAATAATAATTGATTATTATTATTATTATTTACCGATTTTGGAACCAGATTTTGATTTGTCGTTCGGTGAGACAGAGCGCGTGGGCGATTTCTATTCTGCGCCTTCTTGTCAAATAGCGATTGAAATGAAACTCTTTTTCCAGCTCCAACGTTTGGTAGCGCGTGTACGTCTGACGGCCTCGTTTCCTCTCTGCTTAAAAAGTAAAGCAAAAAAAGACAACGTTTAAATTTCATGACATAATATATATTTTGATAGTTTGTTATATAAAGACATGATATTTTTGCATGAGAAATGAGCATTCTTTTTATTCCACATGAGAATAAGCCTAAAAGTGGAAGCGTCTAAAAGTTTTGCTGTTTCTAATTTAGCCGAGTTTTGTTATTTGGTTGGACTTTGTGTAAGGAAGGAGGGGACTGGGGCCATAAATCAAGATGACATTTGACTGACAGTTTTCCAAGGGGTAAATTGTGTTGCAAGAAGATCCGTCACTCAAAAAGAGCCCTGTTGGGTCTCTCTTTTTGTCGGGCTCCCATTATTATTAGAGAGGAAAAGAAAAAAGAATGTTTGGTGGATTGCATGTGTAAGAGATGATTGACTTTTTTGTCCCGTGGCTCTCCTAATTCAAAATTCGACACGTCAGTCACTCCGTTGGGAATGAAAAGGAGATACGCTCTCTCTCTCTAATTAACTAAATTTTTTTATTACTACCCTTCGAAAACTCATCAGAGGGAAAGGCTCAAGAAGTAAGTAATTAAAAATTCCAATAGTCGATAGTCATGAATTAATTGATGAGTCTGGAATAAATACATATATTTATATTGTAGAAGATAGTTTTGTGCTGGCTATTTTTACCAACTTTGTATAATCCTTTTAGATAAGAGTTTGGCTGTTCTGTGGCTGTAGCCCATTAATCATTGGCAGACCACAACAATACTGTATTCATGCAAAACATACATGGAATAAAAATGGAGCTCTTGTCACACACAAGTGTTTTCTGTATTCATTCTCAGAGTGTCATGCCATGCATTGTGCTAATAATTTAATTAGTGGAGCACGAATGTCTGCTGTGCAAATATTTTTAAACATTATCTCATTTTAAGAGAAAGCAAATAATTAGCCTTCTATCACAAACCATGTTTTGAGTTTGTATAGGAATTGAGATTCGGTAAAAACTATTTCCGTTGTTCTCACAAAGTGTCTCACCATTTCCTGCATGAGCTGACAATTCTGATAAAAAGTGTTATTTTGGTTTAAGAAGATTAGATGAGAAAACAGTTAGTTGTTTGTGGTTTCATGTCAAGTAAACTTTTCAGTCGCAACCTAAATTTAACTTTTTCACTCCCACAAAAAAAACTGCAACAGTTAGTTTTGGTTATGAGGTGTTTTGTAGCGGAGATATAAATTTAATAACTTTCCCTATGAAAAAAATATATTTTTGCACTGGCAACTTTCATAAATAAACTTAACTCTCCAATTTCTTTGGCTGTACTGACAATTCAATTTGGGAATTGAAGGGATTGAGTTGTTTTTGTCCTTTATTGCCTTGTTTTATGACTTTGACTTGACATCTTGCTTCAGCCTGTCAATCTCATCTGCATAAGGATTATTATTATGCAATGGGACAAAGACGTGTCTAGGTGGGATCCCTTGACCTGAGCTAACTTGACCTTTAAACAACGGATTTTATGGCTTTTTTGTCCAGTGAGAATGAAAAGAGATAGATGGATGCAATAAGAAAAGAAGAAGAAACAAGACCATAAAAATTTCATACATCTCATCTCATGACTTTGATTTACTTTGAGTTTAGATAGTCTAAAAATCCTTAAAATAAGCGATTGCATAATATTTAAAGAGGGGTTATGTAATAAATAAAAGTCCTTTAAAGAGATGGATAGGTAAATTAATTTGTCCTTCACTTGTCCCTACCTTTTGTTGGTGGATATTTATAGCCTGCTCTACCTTAACTCTTGTACTTAAATGAGAGTGGAGTTGTCAAAACAAGTGACTGGCTCTCACTCTCCCTTTCACCTTCACTCCCCAACTGTCACCCTTCAATCAATTCTTACTAAACAACTAAAGTCTCAATTTCACAAAAAATCATTTCCGTTGTCAAATAGTATGAACAAATTTTAGGTATTGCTTAAATAGATTAAATACTAAATAAATATTATGCAAACTCTACATATAAAATGTGAATCCCAATTCAACTTGTTGCATTTGATTTGAATGTGCAATTTGTGGGGTAATAATCATAAAATAAATTGTTATTATCCCTAATAAAATGTAATGGGCGACCTTGAACTTTTGGCATGCTATCTCTCTACTTAATGTCACCATTTATTTTTATTGCCCACTTTTACGCACCCCAAAACATTTACCCTTCCTTAATACATACGCATAATGCTCATTTCCTTTGTTTCCCATTCATGCATTATCCATCTAATTAACAAAGTTCATCAACAAAATTAGTTGACCTACCGAACTGACTCCTCATCCAAGGGTAGAGTGGACTAGGTAACGCAGCAGCAGGACTATTCTGTTGTTGCGGACTTTGGTGTGGATTTTGATGATTTTGATTTTGCAGGGGTTGCTGAGAAATTCCCCCTTGTCCTGGGGGTCCGTTGGCTGCCCCTTGACCCATGTGCTGTTGATGGGGGTGTGGTGGCGGGCCCCCCATTTGGCTTCCATACATCCCCATGTGATTATGATTGGAGTGACCATTTGGGGTCATTGCTCCCCCGTTCATGTGTCCCCCTACCATTCCAACGTGGGGGTCAGGGGACAGGGGAGGTCCGGTGGGCTCCCATTTGGTGGGTACTCCGCCTCCCATTCCAGGACCACTCCCACTGCCAGGACTCACTTGGTGGGGTACCTGCTGAGATTGAGTGAGAGGTTGTTGCATCTTGCAACTTGTGTAGCCCTGTGGGTTCGGCTGTTGCTGTCCCATGACATGTCCCCCCATAGGAATGCCTGGATTGACTGAAGGGGGTGGAGATGGCGGCCTATACTGATTTTCCATTCCTCCCCCCTGACCCCCATAGTAGTTTGGGGGTGCTCTAATATCCAGGCGGTCATAGGGTGGGAATCTGGGGTAAATGGGTTGACCTTGACCATTGTGATGTTGATGTGGGGCTTGTGCTCCGTAGTGGCCGTGCATCCCATTGGGATCCGGTGTATTTCCATTCACGGGAGTGGTACAAGTTTGGTAGTGGTCCGGTGTACCATTTCGTAGGTCCGGAATGTAGGAGTTTGAAAAGTATGAGGTCATCCCGTGATGATGGTGGGGAGGGGCGGGGGGGAGGGAGCTAAATGTCGAAGGATCAAGGGCTTCCAGTTTTGCGGTTTTTTCTTGTTTCTTTTTTGATTAGATAATTCGTATACTTGTGCTGAAATGCTGAACTAGTTTCGTATCGTATACACTTTTGTATAATTGGAACTGCTGCTGCTGACGTTTAATTTCTTAGCCAAATATAGATTCGATCCTTTAATAGTTGCGTGGACTTCTGAAATTATAAAAAAAATAGGAAATCATTCATTTGTGTTTCAAACGTTTTAGAAATTGATTTAGCATTTGTGTGAATGGGATGAGAGAGAAATGGAGCAAGATGAATTTTAGAGTGACCCCAGGGATCAATTAAATCCAGTGCCAACCACAACACAACTCATTCCCTTTTTACTCACTCACTTCCAAATGAACTTTCTCCATTCATGAATTTGCATGCGCTTGCTTATTTTTTAAAATCCCCATTCCCAAATATGTGCATATTATATATATATTCTTTCTTTTTGACATAATATGAAAAATCTCACAGAAACTTCACCGGAATAGGAAATCCCTAATTATTTAGCACCATCACCACAAAAGGCCATTTTCACCACAAAAGTAAAACACGGAAATGGGTTTTAATTCCCTGTGGAATAACAAAAGACTGGAAGGACGGAAGCGTTTAATTATTTTATGCCATACGTGATTACTCGTATTTGTTTAACTTTCTCCGGCTAATAAGTGACTAGTTATTATTTCTATTTCTTAGTTGTTGCATGTGAAGGGCTGTTGAGTGACTGAAGTTGACATTTTAGGACGGAAACATGTGTCCCACAGGCCAGAAACATATAATAATGTCCTCATAATGAGTTGACTGACTGCGGGGCTCTTTTTTCCTCCTCCAATCCTTGTTGGCGGCCATTCATGCAAAAATTAGTAAAGTCATATACGTCCCAGGTACAAGGACAGGGTGACCAAAACCCAATCAATGAAGATGTCCAATTCTATTGATACCCTGAACATTGTCATACTGCACTGGTTTCCCTTTTCGGTCTCAGAGAGAGAGTGATTAGTTGAAATTTTTTGGGTGTAAGTTTGCATCTGCCTTCATCCAGGACCTAGCACAATGTTATATAGCTTGTACTAAGAACCAATTTAGAGTGAAGGGAGTCGAGCCTCATTTAATTCCACTTTTCGGCTATTCCATTGAAATTTCTGAAAAATGTGTAAAAGTTTCTATTGACTATATGGGGGCTTGAGTTGACGTCTCATTTTTTTCCCTTTGACATCTCTCTCTCTCTCTCTTTGTTCATTGTTCCACAACCAAATTGCTCAACTTTGCTTAGGGATTCATGGGACACGTGACAAATAATGGGTTCCTAAATTTTTAAGGAGTGTCCGAAAACGAAAAGGAGATGTTCTCTATTTCATACATGCTCTAATATTTTTGGAACACCTTTTAGCCACTTAATAAATGCATTTCATAGAGTCACCTGGCTTTTAGATAAAAGGGAAACCGATTTTCAGCTCGTGTTACAACCCATTAATTTAATATTGACGTTTGGGATTTGGATTAGTCATGGATTAACTTTGATTTGTATTAGTTCTTTTGTGTAGATAAAAACTTCATTTATAAATGATCTAAATCATAAAGCTATTCAAACTAAACTAGAACGGAATTGAACATTTTTAATTACTTGTGCCAAGTTTACATTTCATTACATGGATGCATGGACGGATGACAAATTCTTGAACATGATTGTAGCCAAACAGGCTAAACCCAATTTTTTCTTGTCCCACCCGTCTGTCTGTATGTTGTGTCTATATTTAACTCAAGATCGCCCAGAAAGTTGTCAAAACAAAAGACCTCTGTCAAACCCACAACGCCAAACCACACTAATCCATCCCATATGCCACCGATATACAAAAGTTCCCAAAACTCATCATCACAAACCATGAAACTCTAATTTTAGTCATATTTCAAAATTCTCTCAAATTCGTGAGAATTTTAAAATGTGTTTAATCCTAAATTAATTAGGAAACTATTAAATTACATGATATCTATGTATGTATATAGTTATATTTCATTTTTCCAATTCCGACACATCTGCTCATCACATTTGTCTGCATTAGCTCCACATTTCCGTTGACTGCTAGATAGATATACTTTTGTCACGTACTGTCTACAATTTAGAATTTGGGAGGATTTAAAAAAGAAAAGAAGAACAAAATATTTGAGGAAGTTGTAAATTGTTTGTTTGTACAATAGTCACGTTTAACGGTTTGAATGAACTGAATCCCAAAATTTTGGAAATTCCTCTAGCAGTTAAAACCTAAAACAATAAAATTCTGTCCGTTTAATTTGTTTGTGTGTATTGATTGGGGAGAATTAGAGGAAATGGAAACAAGGGATAAATCTTGGGAACTAAAAATAGATTTAGAGAAGAGCAATAACATTCGTCTTCACCTGTCAATTAAATGGGAGAGAAAATCCTCTGGCTAATTATTTAATTTAATTTAGTTGCTCTGATCTGCTGTTGCATGTTGTTCATCAAGACAAAGTCATAAATATTTGGATAAGTATGATCCCAAGATGACGGACTGGTTGATATTTCCCAGAAGGGAACAAGTAAACAGAGCCATGATCATAACTGAGAATGAGGGCAATAAATAATTGGGCAACAAGTCAATGCCAGGGACGCTTACTTTGGGTCATTTTATTGCGTAACTCTTTTTCTTCGTCTTAGGTAAGCACTTAAAAAGGGCAATAGGCAATAAAAAATGGGATTTTTCATTCAAAAAGTTCAAGAGATAATTGACAGATTGTAAAAGTGGGTAAAAACATGAGTAAAACAAGATTGGTTTTGCCTTTGTCAACGGTGTAAATATCGTAAAAGACTTGGCAATTTTATGACTTTTGCTTTTTTCATAAAGAAATAAATTTTATTGGGAAAACAACAAATTAGCCTTTTGACTAATTTTTCAACAGGACTTACTCAGTCGAAATAAAGGTCTGAGAGGAATAGCATCAATTATTAAACATTGGGAACTTTGAGGTGAAAAAAAGTGTGGAAACTTTTGTTGAATTGGAATTAATCAAAAAATATATTTAGTTGGTGGATAGTTTGGAGAAATTGTGTACTGCAATTTTCAATAATTGTGTTAACGTTCGATAGAATTAAAAGCTACTGAGTTATGTAACAAGTGATTCATTCAATTCCGTTCCAATTTCTTAGTAAAAAAGTACCAGGAATCATTTGAAAAATTGTCTATGCTTTTTGATAAAGGGTCCTAAGGGATCTTTGGATTTAAGTGAGTGTTGGATGGATGATGGAAGAGTGAGATGCGTATTTGGTTGGAGTGGTTGTGAATTGCCCTCTTTGGCATGTTGGAGTAAGCAAAGCAAGGGAAGTCAGTCATGGAATCCATAACTCACACCAATGGCCACCACCAACTACCACTTTCCCCACTTTCACCCAATCCCCAACAGGTAAACACCTACCACTAATCCACAATATCCAAACCCAATACATATTTTAATCTCATCCGGATAAAAATAGGAAAAATCCACAGAAAGTGAAAGTTGTAAAATCTAATGCAATGAAAGTGGAGAAAGCATGTCAATCATGTTTTGCAGATCTTATGTAGCTTTTCTTTCGTTAATTAAAAATTTAAATAGATAGATTATATAAGGAAGTTAATTAATTGAGTGTACATTAATATGTAACTTTTGCTGTATAGTTTTTATAACACCAAAATACTCACATTGGAAGCAAAAACTTTCTCCCACCTAAAGCAAAGCTTTGAATATAGTGTAAATCTCAAATAGTTGATCAAATAGTTTATGTAATTTGTGTGTAAAAGTTTGATTGATGTGTGGGAGCCATTGTGGATGAGCTATTGGCTTGGAAGCCATTTTGGCTTGGACCCTTTGCTGTCAACTCTCCCCTCCTTCCCATCACTCACAACTCCATCCCAAATACAAATCCCGGCCAAACGCCACTTAAACCTTAAGGGTCCTCTTCCCATTCATCTACATTCCCCAAATCCCTTTTTTACTAGTTTTACTATTTTTTTTATCAAAGTTCAGCCACCTCGAGGCTTTTTGTTCAAGTTCAATCAACAGATCTCACTCAATATTTCCTTTAAACTTGGACTCAATTGAGGGAAAGATATGTTATGGATGGATGAGTAAAGTGGGATGGATAACTTTTATAAATGAAGGAAACCAGACACATTTTTTATTTGATTTTGACACTTCTCAAAACATGCATATCTGCATTCGAATATAAGCTTTTGGGATTTAAAAAAAATCTTTATATTGAAGAGCCAAACATTTGTGTACAATGAAATTCTCAGCTAATCTTGACGCATCCAATTTCGAAAAAAGTGCGCATCTGTTATTCCGATAGTAGTTAAGATAATTGATGGATTGATTTCCAGACTTGGTACTTCCTAGTTATTAGATGGGATGAGTCACCCTTGCCGTTTAAATAAGTATATCCATTACTTAATATTACTTACTCGTGTGCCTATCTACGGGTTACAAGTATTAGAACTCTCATTCAAAATTTGTTCCATTTGGGTCGATGGATGTCAATTTTACTTTAGTCAGTTGGGTCTCACTGCATTCGAGGCCACGCCAGCCAGTTGTTACTTTAATTACAGTAATTTTATAGCGTACATGCATGCATATATATGTACATGTAGACAATCCATCATTAGGAGAACAGAACTGGCCCTGAATCTGGGCTAATTGTAGGGCTGGGTCTAATTTACAATACTTTCTCTCAACAATCCATCATAATTTTCACTAATTTAAGAGTGAAAACAATCAATTTTCCCCACGTCAACTGTTCTCCGCATGCAATAAGACCGATGAACTTTTCTAAAAGATTTCGTGGAGTGATAAGCAAAAGGACAAAAAAAATGTCTCAGGGTTTTTTTTCCCTTTAGCTAGTGCAAATAATTGAGGGTGTCAATGCCATGCTATCATTATGTTGTTAAATGAGCCCTTTAAATTCTTTGTGTTGTGGTTTATTATTGCGAAATACCGTTTCGACTTTGTTTGTCGCAAAATTTTGGCCAATAAGTTGCAGACACTTTTTTTAGCATTGAGAATCTAAATTTACTGTTGTTGTTATTTTAATGGGAGTACGTGATAGCGGATTCGATGGTGGTGAGAGATGAGATTTTGAAAAGAGTTTGATGGAGCCAAGCCACCAATTTGTTTGGGAAAAGACGAATGGACTACTTCATGTAAAGCCCGGAGAGTTAGACCGCCATTATCATTTATCTGATACCCGGGAGAAATTTATTCCGGGCAATTTCTACCCGTCCTCAAGGGACTAAATGCAACTTACTCCCACAAATCCACTTTCACACACTTTTACCCTGCATAAAAAGGAATATGACTTGAAATGAGGATAAAATTTCCAAAAATGTCTTTTTATTCCCCATATGAAATAACATTCTCCTCTAAATTAAGCCATCTTGAAAAAGTTTGGTCAAGTTCATTATTCAAAGTCAAAGTCTTACACATGCATACAAGATCTTATCTCTCATCCACGCACCTTGTTACAACTTTAGTAGAAAATAACTAATGCTTCTGGTTACTCGTATTTCAAAATCAAACAACAACGCTTTGAGAATAAAGAGCTGCGTAAAATAAATTAATTGTCACTGATCAAATCATGAATTTTGTTATTTACAAAAAAAATAAAGATTTAGAATAAAATTCCACATGGGAATGAAAGAGGTGGCAGTGACATGATACACGAGAACAGACGTCAACTTTAACTGATCTGACATGACATCTTCATCATCTTATTTACCAAAAGACTTGTTTTCCTTCTTGAAAAAGTTGTGGATTTTATATGAGCAGCATTGCAAAATTTTGATTTAAATTGTGCGCATACAAATTATAAAATAAAAATGATGTGTTCATTACATTGCAGGGATAAAATCACATTTGATTTATGACCTTTCTGTCCCACTCGATGGATGGACAGTTGAGCTGAGGTAAGCTAAGCTCACAATTTTTGTATCAACTCGTTTTAACGAAATCGTGAAAGATTTTTTACATGAGTCAGCATATCTTTTGGAACAATTTCGCTAAATAATTTGGCAGAGTTAAGAACCATTGAAGATTTGAGCAATTGTTTCGTTTGCAGTGAAATTAGTTAATATCTGAGAGTTAGCGTTGTGGCTGGTTTGAGTTGAGAGATAATGAAATTGTCAAAAGTTTGAGAGACAGGTAGAAGGGAAATGAGTTATTTATGAGGGAACAAGAAGACAGTCTCAAAAGTAGGACCTCCCATCACATAACCCCATACGCCAATCCCTGCATATCTAATACAACTATCTCATTCTACAAGAACAATAGTTAGAATCCAGAAAAGTGCAATAGAAAATTTTTAATTATTGTGTGTACTATTTATTTGGGGAATTTAAAAATTGTCAAGCTTGCTTGAGAAAATGCATATTTACCCGTTTAAAAAAAACAAGTAGAACATTTTTAAGATGCATAAAATTATTGTGTTTTGCAATAATTTTAAAATTATAAACTTTGCAATTTCAATAATTTATTGAATTCAATTTCTTAGTATAATTACCAAAATTCACAACCTGCATCAAGATAAAATCAATTGGATTTGTGTCTGTGTGGAAAAGGTGAAGCAACAAAGTAAATTGAATTTGACACTCGCAATTAATAATCTCATAAAACAAATGCATTTTCTCAACTTCTGACAGCATTATCGCCACTAACTAATGCCCCTCAACAAAAGGTGTAGTTTTTTGGGCACAAAAAACTGACAGTTGAGGGATGCCTTAAAATTAAATATAGACTACCAGCCAACTGATTGATAGGTCCACATTCATCATCAAAATACTTACCTTAGTTTAGAACAGTATAAAATATCACAATAACGATTTGGTTCCGTGTATTATCCCTTGGTTCCTCTTAATAAATTTTCTTTCTTTTACTTTTAATTAGCTAATGAGTGATGAGAACAAAGTGGCAGTCTTATGTTCCTATGATCTACAATATTACAAAATTACTAGTTCTCTCTTTCTTTCTATATATAAATTCTATCTGTAGTATGTAAGGCCTTATTTTTCTATCTAATGACTTCTTGACTTGAGAATTTTTTATTTTTTTTTCGGAAGGATACAAAATAAAAGACTAGAGTAGATTGATTTCTTTCTTTTATGCTCAAAACCGCAAATGAGACCAGACCCTGTGATGTAGTATTCAAAATATTTTAATATGCTTTCACTCTCTCATTTAAAAATAATCTTCTGAGATAAGCTATCTAATAAATTTCTAATTTCTAATAATTCCTTGAAGGCACAATCACACAAAATAGATTTTCTTTCTCTCTTCTAAAAACTTTCACTGGGGAAGGGTTCAAGGGATTTGTCTCTTTTTATTAGCAATTTAAAATGTTGGATTTATCCAAGGGCTTAGTTTTAAAAAGTCCCTCAAGAATTTTTATTTTTATGAAGCGAAGCACTTTCTCTTTCAGAAAAAAAAAAAGAAATTTTCAAAATCCTGTTCAAAGAAAACTTTCACTTTTCTTCTTTTTGAATTTATTTTTACTACACTTATCCATAATCCATGCAAGATTTTAATTTCATCTCACTCAAAATGTTTGAATTTCTCTTGCCCAATGGGAAAAGTAGTTTTTCTATGCATTTTTGCTTTTGCTTTGTTAATTGTCACCTACTAACTACTTTTTGGGGAATAGTTTGTTGGGTTCCCCTGAAACATTTTATTTTCCCTTTGTATATGGAATGTTGTGTGTGGTATAAATTGTGATAGTCCTTTTGGAACAATTGTTGGTTGGTGACTGGGGACGGACCCGGTTGGACTTGTCGCTTAATACTAACTGTCTATCCATCTCCTGCCTCTGTTAAAAGGAAACTTAACGCAGGAGTACAGAGCACAGCAGACCAAAAACTCAAATTCAATTCATGAGAGAGAAGTCTACATCTCGGCTTAGATACACTTAGTGCATCAGAGCAGCCAAAAAACTGAACAATGATTCACGCATCCAAAAAGCTCCCTTTCTATTCTATTAAAGGGTTTGATGGAAAACTACGGGGATTCCGCAATACTTTTTAAAGAAAAAAATTATTAAATTGAATTTAAGCATTTTTTGATGTCGATTGATAAAATTGCAATTCTTGTATAAAAGGATATTTTTTAAGTACAGTTAATTAATTTTAATTGTCAACAGACCTTGAAATAATCTAGCATGCATGGTGCTTTTCATATTTTAAATATTGAAACAATAAATATATATAGTTCTATATATTTTGCAGAATGAAAATGAATTTGTACATAGATCTTTTAAATTTTCTATATAGGCTTCGCATTCTTTGTTGGATAAATAAATTGATGTTGGTAAATGGATGAGTCTGAACTTGCATCATAATCTCATCAAATGCGAGGGATCTTCACACTCAACTTGCTCCAGTGCTACATACCAGGGATTAAAATTAAACCTATCTCACTCTATAACCTAAAAAGAACTCAAATATTTTATATATCCATTGAATCATGATGCATTCCAATGAGGATGTCATATAAAAAATAAATTCTTTAGCATATTATATTTTGAGTAACAATTGACAAAAGATATCTGCGTACTACAATATAAGTATTCACTCATTTCATTTAATTAAGATGATGCCTTTAAATAATTTACACGAATTGTCCTAAAGCTGTATCAGCGTCATTGTCTTGTCACTTGTTTACTCGTGGCAGAAGCAAAGCAGCAGCACAATCTGATTTTGAAACCGGTTTTAACTTATTTACTTACTTTTCAGTACTCATTTAATGAAGACTTTTTAGTTGGTGAATGAAATAAATGCCTCTGCTTACTTTTGTTTGAAACATGAGAGGGACATCTCATTCTTTAGAAGCAGTTATCTTGATTAAAAATTTAGCTGCAGCCTCTCATATGAAAACGGAGGGTAATTAATTAATTGGCAGTGCCATTAGGCTAAGGAGGAAATTAAAGGGAGGCTGAGGACGGATGTCCGTTTACAGCTCAATTATCAAACCAACCAGCGGCTCATTTTATAAACTCCTCTAGCTCTTAATCAAATCTAATGGGCTTAATTATTGGTCCGATTCCAAATAATATTCAACTACCAATTTAAAGATAAGAGCCAGCGGATGTTTCAAAGACAGGGACAGATGCTTCAACCAGATTATCACAATGACATTAATATGCTAACTACATAAATGAATACTTGGAGAAAGTGATGATTGCCTCTTTATCTTTAAAAGATTCTTAAAATTTGTGACTTTCACTTTTGAGGAGTGAAAGCATTCATTTCATAGCCATTCCTCTAATTTTCCATGTTTCAGCAAAATCTCTTCAAGTGTGAAAGTTTCGATTAGTGTTTGCTTCGAAGCGGAATTAATTGGGAGTTGGATTGGATGTCTCCAGTTTCTGGATTTATTATTCCATCGTCATCTCATGAATTCCAATTTAGCAGTTTAAACAAAGGAACTTTGTCGTGACATTGCATTGCGCCCGAGTTTTAGGTGATGGGCAGAAATATTCAAAAGTTGGAGTTGGCTATAGATCTCGAGCTGTCTGTTTTGCATACTTTGTGTTGTCTCTCCCTCTCCTATTATTATTATAATGAGGCGGATTCCTCCATAACTCACCCAACAATCGATATCCCAACACTTACACCTCCCTGATAATTGAAAATTGAAATCTACCAAATAAATGACTTCCCTTAAAACCAGGGAAGAAGAGATGACAACAACTATAACATAACACACACAGCTTTAGGTTTCAGTTTCAAACTTATTAAGCATCCACATACATACATCACTGTTTCTCAAGATATTTGAAGCTCGAGTGTGTCATAGCTTTGGAACACTGATGTTAATGGTACTTTCTCCATCATTTATTTGTGGATGTCCCCTTTGGAAGGTAGCAGGGGGAGATCCCTCTTCGCAGCCATATTTCACTCCTTTACTTTTGGTTGACATCCGCAAACACAACTTTATTCTCAACACAACATTCATGAGGATTTTCTTGCATATGTTCGCCTACCCTAGCTCTAATCCAAACCAACCACTTTCCAATATTAAATAAATTCAATTTCAATCCTGTTCCATGCACGCGAACAGTTTTTAATTAATGCTCATTTTTTAATAGAGTTAAATTTGAATTCCGAGTGAGGAGAGAGAGTGACGCGTGGCTTTTCATTGGACTCTTTTAAAAAAAACTAATTCGTCTTAATGCTATTCATATAGTTGTGGTCTATTGGCAGTTGACACTGGCCATTAAAATTTAAAATTATTTATGTCTTCATTAATTACGGGTATAAAATGAGCGAGGGACACATGTTAAAATAGAAAAGTGTTTTCGTGGTCGTGTAGCTTGTCAACGGAAAATGTGCTATTGATTCATTATCTGTAGTCTGCTTGTGTAATGAAGGTTATATGTATTTAAATATGCAAGTAGCTGGGGCTAAAAATGGATAAAGTTTCAAATTATGTTAGTTGTTGCGGTTGATTTCATGAGAAATGTAAGCAGCGTCAAGAGAGAATTGGAAAATGTTGATGCCACAATAAGTCTAGAAATAATTCGGTAATTTCTAATCAATTATTGGCAAAAAATAGGTGTACATTATTAGTACTTGCTACCTACTATTTACATACTTTGAAAGGAGTGTTGTAAAGTGTGTAAATAAAGATAGGAGAGTTGTTAACAGACTTGATAAAAGTGATTCCACTAATTTTATTGCCCCATAAAGTTTTATGTGCCCATTCAGCTCCTAACCTAACCTAAACCACCGACTCACGTAACGTAACGTAACCCAACATAAAATATAGCTCAAGTATGTACATTGCGTAACAGTTGGCTCTTATACATTCCCTTTTCACCAATTTTCGCACAAACTTTGCCATTGCTTAAAATGCAGAATTTTAGAAGCTATTTCATAAGCAGAAGCTCTAGCTAGAGAAATGTAAACGTTTGGAAAGATCCGGCCCTCCAAAGTATGGCTGCTCTATTGTATTGCTACATTTTGTATTTGTTAGCTAGTAAAGTGTCACCCCAACAAACAAACCAAAATCTCTCCTTTTCTCTATCCTTCTCTTTTATCCCAACATTTTAGTTCTGGTTGTAGTTTAAAAAAAGATGAGATTTGATTTCTGGATTCCCTGTGGGGCTTGGATAGATGGACGGATTTCCAACAACAATAGCATACAATGGAGTGATGTTTTACGTGATGGACAGACAGGACAAAGGACCTTTGTTGGTGGGGGGAGCCCCAGGGGGGAAGCCTCTTCCAATATTTTTTAATCGAATCACAACAGAGGAGGAAATCGATATTCTTCATCCCACTCTTCAATCCTCTCATAAATAAATCCACTTTCTCTCCAAATCCATTTATTTCCCCATCACTATTTTGTCCTTCTTTATTGGGCAAGATTTGTAATCAGTTGTAGCCAATCTCTGCCACTCTCTTTGTTTGTTAAGCTAGGTTAGTTTAGAAACGTGAGAAGAATTTGGAGCTTTTGAATAAAATTGATCCCATAGTTTGTGAATTGGTCACAGGCTACCATCACTCATCTCGCCCGCTTTTGTCCCTTCAAGGATCATGACTAATCCTCCTTTTAAATTAAACTCTAAACGCCATTCTTTGAACAAGGAGGAGAAAGAATTCCCCAAGATCACAACTTGTAATGTAATACGTACATTTCAATTTTAAAGCTATAAATAAAATTGCTGTATGCAAGTACAAGTGGTGTGAAATTTGGGCTGAGAAAAAATGTTTAAAATGAAATGAAATCAAATATTAAAATCCAATAAAATGCAAATGAGATTTGAGGGGCCGTTCTTTAGTCATGCTTTCAAAAAAAGATTCATTTCGTTTTCAAGGGAAGGAAATATATCAATTACGTAATAATTGAGAAGGGAAATATTTAGTTGGAATTAAAAATGAAGCAGTGGATTTGATTTTTTTTAAATATTGTCAAATCAAACCGTATTAATTTCAAGCGTCATATTATATTCAAGTTTATTCTGTCTGAAATTTCATTTATACACATACTATATAGTTATCTAGTTGTTTCAACTTTTCCTTGCTATGTGCCTGTCTGTCTGTCTGTTTGGATGGGTGGGGTGGGTTTTTTGGGTGGGGAGTGAAAGTGGTGTGTCTGATGCCCGGTTGGAGTGAAGGCAATAAATCTGCCAATCCGAGCCAGAAAACTCCCGGAATAAAGGAAGAAGGAGCCATCCAAACTTTTGTTCCCTTACTTATCTAAACTCAAACTAAATTCTCCCCAACCATTCTTTCAAATTCATACAAAACTTTTTCCCCTACAAACAAAATGCTCACTCTAAACCTTTCCTAATGGATGTATTCAGTCGAGTAGGCAGTGGCATTTTATAAACTTTATAGAAAAAAAGTAAATGTGACATTCGTAACTTACCTTGAGAAGTTTGTGTAGTAAACCTTCCCTTTTGTACCTGCAAGATATAAAAAATACCAAATTAGCCATCTCATATTTATACTTAAGATTAACGTTCATGCATTGCATTTGATTTCAATCGAGTTGGATAATTGCCAATATTACGTAAACCAAAGATTGGAATGAGATAATCAAGAGGATGCAGATAAGAAAGTGGGATGCCAAAGCAAACTGAAAATTGAAATAAATTCTTCAAGATGGAAATATTTTTTTTTCTTTTTTTTTCTTACAACTTCATCTTAATTTAGTTGTAAAACGAATTTTATTTTGAGTGTAGTAGGTAATGGTTCAAAAGTTTTGGTAGGGTCAGTCCAGGACATAATTTATGGGGTCCGTGATTATTTTAATATTGTGGTAATGTGAAGATTTTTAATTATTTCGTTGTTGGACTTATTACAGGTGAAGGATGACAGGGAACAAAACTTTTCCAAAAGTCACAATCTGAAGGATTTATGGGGAGAAGACCTTCCTCCTCAAAAAGTTACCCAACCAAACCAAACCACAGAAGAAAAAAAAACTTATCACGTTAGATATTTAATGTAATTCTACGCACAAACAGAGATATTATGCCAAGAAGACCAAGACCTTGTTCCCACCTCATAATTAACTTGTAAACTCTACCAAAAGTTAAATGTATTAACGGATCTTTAAAGAAAAACGGCGTCAAAGGATTTATATATTTTTGATTTATTAAAATATTTTTTTTTTCAAGAGAAAATCTTGCAGTCATTCTATTTTATTTTATTTCATAATGCATCGTGTTAACTTTCTTTTCTTGGGCAAACTTTTTGAAAGGGGCTTTAGTTGAAGGCAAGATGTTTGCTGTGTGTGCCTTATGCATAATGGAGTGAAGAAACAAAATTTAAAAAGGAAATGGTGTGGGGACATGAATTGAATGAGATGAGACAACTGTTCATCCGTCTCACAAAGAGAGCAAAAATGGAGGCAGCAGATGCTTCGATTCCATCAGAAAAAGGTTCCATATACAACATCCATGCTTTTCTACTACCTTCCTAACAATTTGTTTCGATTAAAATCAGCAGGTGGATGGAAGCAAGATATATAATGACCATAATTTATGCGGTATTGAATAGACCACCTTGACTCAAGCCCACATTTAATATAACATAATCCTCATTAAATGTTATTAGCCCTAAATTTCACACTGGCTCCTGCGTCCATAAATAAAAACAATTACTGAATGGAAGGATACAAAATTGTATTCCCATTTCCAATCCATCTTCCGAAATAGTCTAATCCGAACCGAACTTTAGCTGACTGTCCACAACTCTCCCGGGTGACGCTCGTTCTCTATTCAATGAATCTCTCTCCCACTGGTCATGTCAGACGCTAAGGCTAAAAGTCCCTGATTGTGACAGCCTTCACTGCCGCTGGGATGACATAAAAAATGGGCACTTTACTTCCTTTCTATGTACAAAGGATGGATGGACACGACCGTGCACAAAATGAGAAAAAAAAACTAAATTCCCAACTAAGTCAACCCAAACCAATCAATGGATCCAAATAATTTCCAATATCCATCCACAAAAAACGATTTCCACCCATTTCACACGGCATAAAAATAAACCGCATAAACTGCTGTATTTTTTGTGTGAATTTCATTCCTTTTAAGCGTGACACGCCAAGGAAGGAACATCCAAAGAAATAATCGATCCAACAAGACTCAATTTTAAAAAGCGGTGTTTTGTGTGGCAGAAGTTTTTTGGCAGCTTATCCCGCTCTAGTTATTGGAGGTGACGGGCGAGTGGGTGGGGTCGGGGAAGAATGGTTTAGCTTAATAAAGAAAAGCAGGGCTTTTGTTATTCTTTTGTTGGTGGGAGAGAGTCCGGGAATAATCTGACGTTGCGGGTGAATTATGGCTTTGCTTCCTTCAAAATACCTTCCGCACCAACTAAACTAACTTTCCTTACACCAAACTAACACAAGACGGACGGATGGACAAAGTCTGACATCAGCCAAACTATTCTTTAAACTATTCCTAAAACTAGCAACAAAGAGCAGCAGGATTAGACTCAGCCCGGAGAAAGTTTCCTTGAAACATACATGCTACTTAATTGTTGGAGTGAAAACGCTTCCTAATTATACCGTTGCTGTATTTATAAAAAAGTATATATGCTTTATTTTAATTAAAACAGATTTTAAAAAATCAGGTTTTCTCACTTTTCTTTTAACCGAATTTGGAGAAAGTTTGTTTGGTCATTCGCTAATATTTTTGGATGATAGTTGCGTGTTTGTGTGAGGCACTCCCATCCAAATTCATTCCCTCGGGTTCCTTGTTATTTTGAAGGGAGAGGTAATGGAAGGAAGGAAATGGAATCCATCTTTTTGTTCCGCCTTCCCCGTCATCTCCTCAACTTATAATATAATTGGAAAATCCCATTTACCCTCTGTCCATCTTCTGTCAACTGGCAGGGAGAAAGAAATCCAATCTCATCCAACACCACCCACACGAATGGGATTTATAACAAATCACAAAAAAAACCTTACAACTCACCAAATTGGAATCGATAGCAAGTAGAACGGCATTTTAAATGTCAATACTTTTAAGCTAGGGATTAGTTACAATCGTTTTGCGTGCGTTGATTTGTTCTTGACCTGGGCATTTCTATTTAAAGGGTCCCGTCCCCTCCGGAAGTGGCTTTCCCCTGTCAGCTCCCTGACTTTTGACTCGTCTTTGTGGGGAGATGTGAATTTGGTTGGTTATGGATGAGTTGGGTGGCGATAAATCATAAGGAAGGAGCAGAGGAAGTTGGCCAAAACCGGAAGTGGAAAGACAAACCCAGAGAAAATTCTTGCATCGTGAAATATAATTCACGTCAACTAAACATTTTTTCCTTTGCATCACAATAATCCAGAAATTTATACAAAAATATCTTTTAAACTCACAAAATGAACCTCGAACCACAAATATTTACAAATCTAATTTTATTTTAATTACTCAGTTTGTAAACATGCAATTTCCATTTGTGGCTTGAAACTGAAACTACTCCATTTAATTTTCACAGTGCACGATTTTCAACTTTGATTTCCAGAAAATGTTAATTGAAAATTCCTAAACTTCAAAGAAGTGACACTTGGACCTCGAGACCTCCAATACCAAACTACATAAAATTCCAACACCACCAACAATTTCTGAATGAAGGCAATAAAATGAAATAAAAAAGGGAGCATTGAGCATTACTCATCCATCCTAAAAGTTTATTAGGAAGAAATATTTGTTAGCGGATCTTTTCAGGGTGGCAGCCAAGTGAGATAACTGGACAACTACCGCAAGAAAAAGAGCAACTTCTGGAGATTTTTATGGCTCTTCTTGTTAAAGAGAGTGAGACCCTGACCTACAGTACGCTTGACACCTTTTTAACTGTTTTATGTTTTTATGATGCAGTTAGCTTTGCATAAAAGTACTTAAGGGTCTCCTTGGCTGGTGGCATGCACTCGGGTTGTAAAAAGCAACCCTTTTGAGTGACAGGACTCAAGTGATTGACAGGGAGTTAGTCGCACCTTTATCTCATTTTATTACGCAACATGGTCCAACACTTTGAGGTGCTATAAATTATTGCATAGGAGTCAATGCACTTTAGCCTTTGAGGTACTTGGAAGGTCAATGATTGTTTCATATCATGCGGATAAAGAACGAATCTAGTAAAACATGAAAAATAGTTTCAGTATGAGAACTGTTAAATTTAGATGCCTAAAATTTTATTTACTTTAAATTTTGATTGGTAAGATTATCTAGACAGATTAAATGCACGTAGGGAGAACTTTTTTTAGAATAAATTACGACTTGTAATTTAACATTTTAACTTTATAATAAAAGCTAAACTAATTTTAAATTAGATATATTAAATCGCTATATGGGAATATATATTTGAGCAACTTATTGACTAGTAATAAGCTTCGGAAGACAATTAATTTGTATGTATAAGTACAAATGGAAAAGTAGCTGGAATTTAAATATGAGAAAATGGAAGCATTTACGTAAACTAATTTTGTCTCATTAGGGGAAGGGACCTCCTTCTTCAACCAAAGTGTCCCTTCCCTTACAAAGAAAAGCTGTCAAAACTCTCCAACCCTTTTTGACAACTCTTTCAGCCAAAATAAGTCGAAGGTTCATCAGTCACCCATCCAAGTTGGATGATCCAACTCAAAGCAAAGAACATGTTTTTTTTAATCTCAAAAATATCTATTACATCTCAATTTTAATTTGGTTATTGATAGTGCTTTTAATCAAGTGAATCTTAAGAGACACCTTGAATGGATAATGTGAACTTTTCAACAATGGGAAGAGTCCCTTAAGGAATACAGAGGGAGAGCGAAGGGCCCCCAACCAACTATAGGTGCTTTTCATTATTGAGTGCAACAATGGGTGCTAGCAATTAACTACAGGAGACAAGGAAAAGTAAATAAGGAAAGCAAGTAAAAAATTAAATCCATTAAAGATGCTTTGATATGCTTGCATTCATGACATTCATGTACAATAATATGTGCATCATTCAAAAAAAAATATTTGAATATTTTGAAAGCCAAACTCAATAGCTGTTTCTTTTGGCATAAAATTAATTGCAATTTTATTAGTATTATAATATTATTAAAGTGAAAATGATATGTAAAGTATTAATTTACCTGTTCCCCATAAATCATGAATTTAGCAACATTCTCTGAGCTCACTCCAATTAGAGTTTAGTAAAACAAAGCAATTTGTATTAATTAAATGAAACTTGATACAGTTTAAAATCCCATAAAATCCACTTTTATCTCACAGAACACATCCTCAGGAAATTCAATTTATTTCAAAGAGTAATTAAAGAAATTAATTTCCGTTTTGTTATTCTATGAAAATATTTCCACACTTGCAAACCAACAGCTTTTGAGACTTGAGTTTTGACGAGACTGAGACGAGAGATGAGATTTTTTTATCGCTACTGAAATTTGGAATTATCCATTAATTGTTGCTTTTGGTTTGGTTTCGGTTGTAATTTTGATGGGAGGAGTTAATTAGGGGGAGATTAATAGAGGAGACTATCAATTAACCACTTCCTCTCACAAAGAACACCCACACCGACCAAAGGAATTTAAACACAAACTGCTTTTTTAATCACCAGCCAACCACATTAAGGATGACCACCAACCAATAAAATTAACTCCTAATTTTATTTAATGTCAACCTCGTTAACTTATTTTCAGCCCTCCACCCATCAACTAATTTAAATTAGAGCAAAAGTAGTTTCCTCAATCAATTGCGTCGCTTGTTGGAGTCCGCACCTGAACGTGAACTGATTAAACGGTTGAGTTTGATTGCATGTAAAGATTATTATGAAACCAAACCAAAAACTTTTTTCAAGACAAGTACCCTCATAATGTACAATCATTGTAGTACAATGTAATATGAAACCAATTCACTACACATATTACTTGCCTACATTGTTACAAGTTCAATCTTTTAAGGTCACTCAACAAGAGTCTGCCTTCGCTATTCCCTCCCCTTCTTTTACTTTCTTTAAAATTAAAATGTGTGAGTTTTGCGTTAAGATTTAATGCTAATTTTATTTTATTTATTACTCTAATAATACGTTTAGATTTTATTGAAAGTTATTTGACGATTATGAAATGCTAAGAAATGTAATGCTATTTTTCAGGAACATTTGAAAGGGGTTGTGATTGGCTGATCCCTTCTTTGCCTCCTGGAGAGCGGAGATGATTTCTAAGAAAAGTTCCCATCTCAAACTAATTCCTAATCCCTTGTGAGGTACTTTGTTGGTTGTGGTTGCTTCAATCACCTCACCTTAACAGGTAACTGAATACAAATCAGCATCATGGAGTTGAGGAATGACTAATGATCAAATGTCGGCTGCCATCATTGAGAATTGTAAAATTAGATTATTTTATGACATCAGTTTAAAAAAAAACTAAAAAAAAAATGAACTAATGTTAGCCGAATGAGATTATACATAAAATGTTGCAATGGCTTAAAAACTCTACAAGAAAGATGACTTTTCCAGAAATAAGAAATTCTCTTGAATTTTAATTTTAATTTCAGAGAAGGAGCGCGGAAGGAAACGTTGTAAATTGAATAAGATGGATGATGCTTTCCGTGGATGGATGCATCTCGTGGACAAAAGTGTTGGAACGGATTTAGCGAAATATTTTGCCAGTTAGTTAGTGACACTGATTTACGACCTGACATGATCACGATGCAAAAACAGAAAGAAACAACTGGATTTACACTACAAGCACAAGTTGGCTTTTGGTTGGCAAATCCAAACCCATCGACCCACATCACATCCTCTAAAACAAAAATGTCAAATAAGAAGAAAAAATTATTTCCACGCCGTACAAAATTAAACTGCGCATTTTGTATCAAGTTTTGCAAACAATAACACAAAAGGCTAATCGAATGTTAAAAAATCATTGACTGGAATTGTTATAATAAAATGTGACGATTGGTTAAAGACATTGAGATGAAATTTAGTCCTCGTTAATAAATGACAATGACAAATGGTTTTGGTTTTCATCAGCAGAATTCGCATCCCTCTAATTCAATCCATAGACTCATTTATTTATCTATAACCAAATCAAAAGTCAACTTTTCATTGATAGAACCAAGCAAGATGCTCGTTGGCCAAACCACATTCAACATTTGCATTTGCAACAATGTCATTCCCCAAAACCAGTAATGAGGAAAGTGAGTCAACAAGAAAAACAAGGTGACCAACAATTGCGAACAAGGCAATAAGGGGGCAATCTGAGAATGTGAGACACAAACTCCCAAATATTTTTCGTCTGGCTACATTTTTCATTTTTACCCTTCACTTATTCTACATCAACAAATCAAACTCTTTCTTTGGGTGGATACAAAGGGCCCGGAAGTTTGTTGAAAGGGACGTCATAGCCAGATAAAATAAAATATAAAATAGCTTCTTCTGTTGGAGGGAGAAAGTTAGTAAGTGATGGAGATGGAGCAATTTCCGGTGTTTCCTCCAAACCAAAAATAAAAGTAAAAGCAACCGTCCATAATAAACTGGGATCACCCATAAATACATAAATTACAAAAATTACATGTTCAACATTGGATATTTCACAGATTGCATCTTTTATACTTGCTCTGACTAGTAAAATTGTAAAACGTTTTATATACAGCATTTTAAATAAAAATAATTCTCTTATTAATCGGGTTCTCATTAATCAAGTAATTTATGAATAACCCTGCTCGTCAACCAGTTACGGGTATCGTTCGCATATTTATTTCCATTATTCCATTTCCAGCCAAAAATCTGAAATCGGAACGAACGACTTGTTCCTAAAATGTATTTTCAGGGGGAAGGTTGAGAAGCGAAGCTACATAAGTCTAAGTGAGTTAGTAAATGGTGTGGAAATTCCGAAATGTGTATTTAGCATGGAGAAAACAAGTGGAGAAAGTTAAGATTTGTTGAGAAGGAGATAAATTGCCTTCCCTCAACAAATTCGATTATGGCCCCATGTCAAAAAAAAACTTGCAACCATTTCCAAGATTAATTCTTTAACCAAAGAGCAAATCAATTCTCGCTTTGCTTAAAAAGATGTATTGCATACATAAAACAATCCAATTGTTGAGAATTCGGAGAACAATTAAATAAGTGCTCATACTTTAAATTACATGCCCACCTTTTGTTAGGAAGGAAACACAAGCAGCCGTTATCTTTGTTAACTCGCTGGTTTAGTTTGCAACAATGGGCAAATGTTTTAACATGTGCAAAAGAGCATCCGGTCTCCACATTTATAATTTGTTTGTCTGCTAATCATTATAAGAAATCTAAAAAATTAGCAACCGAGTAATTAGTTACCTCATAAATCTTAATCTATTGCATTCCTGGTTTTCCACTACATTGTATAAATGTATAAATTGGAAATAATATGATTATTTTAAAGGGTTTTTCACAAATATGAAAATAATATAGACACCGACAAAATAAGAAAAGATTTTGAATATTCAATGTATACCAACAAAGATGCACATCTTTCCTATTCTACCACAAAGACCTAAACTAGAGCAAAACTTGATCTTTTTGGATGGTCACTTTAAACCCGTGGACTTGAACTTGGCCAAATTTTTTACAAGCTGCTATAAACCATAAATGAACCAATAAAATAAAAAACGGTCCATCCAGGTACCGCTCTCCTTCACTGTAAAAAAAACTGGAGCAAAAATCAAAACAAAACTTTTACAACTTCCCTTATTATCCAGCAAACTGAACTTTATTGCTCTCTTTTTCTACATAAGTATGTATCTCTTATTTAAATTCTGGAGACCCAAACTCAAAACTGGGTCACTAATTGCTCAGCTAAAATCTCCAACTTACGTAGATAGGTAATGGGAAGATGAGAAAAAATGTAATTGCAGCCATAAAGAAGCTGCCGTTTTACAATTTTCCTTTCTTTTCCACCTTTTTGCTTCCTGAAAGATGCTTTTTTATTTTATTGTCCTTTTATTGTTGTCACCATTAAAATATGCGGATGAATTGACGAAATCTGTTCCTTGTCAGTTACTGTCTTGCTTTTGAAGTGACTAGTTCCGTGTTTGGAAATTTTAAAATAAATTTTGTGTTTTGTTTAGTGAAAATCGTAACAAATTAAAAATATTTTTCATTTCCCTTGAAACCTTGGACTTGAGAACAGGTAACAACTTTTTAGGAATTTGTTCGTGGCTTAGCTGACATGAGCTGGAGGGTGATGATGACTAATGCCTTTTTAATATTGAGAGTAAAACACTCTGAGATAATTTCTTTTCTCAGTATATAAATACATTTTTAGCTCGTCTTTGGGCAGACCTAATATTTGAATCTATAGCCCTTTGAAATCCAATGTTAATAATATTAATAAAACGTTTATCTGTCGGGCTTCATTAGGTTAAATTTTTAAGCTAGCGGTGTTTTAAGAGGGGTCATAGGTTAGCTTGGGTTAGGATAAAAATAGCGGGCTTGTGAGTGTGTGGAAGGATTTATGGGTGGAGATTTGATGTGGCTGATTTATTTGTTGGGTTATGTTAACTTGAGCGGTGGATTAAAAAATGAGGTAGAACTGATTTCTCCTCTGTTCTCTGATGATTGGGCACTCTCCAAAAATTCAAATTTATTGCCTTTCACCTCAATCCAACCCAATCCATGCGTACACAACTTCTAATAATACCTAAACCCAAACCACACATTTTCCCATTTTTATCAATGATTTCCTAGAAATACTCGTATCCCTTGAATTGAATTTACAGTTTCTCAAAATGTTTTAAACAACGTTTTAAACAATTGTTTTATGCAATTTTTAAATCATGCATTTTCTTTTGTATCCTCATGATTTTTATTAAAGTGGAGATCATGAATTAAGGAAGGAAGGCGTTGTTTTATTTTATTATGAAAGTCAAAAGATATCAAATCCATCGTGATTTATTGCGCCCCGTGATTATTTTGGATTTAGAATATCGGCCCACTTACTTATTCAGTATTTACCTCATTATCTATACACCTTACACATGTGCACGGATTGGATTGAACAATAAAATGCAGCTTTAAACAATAAGCTTATACAGGGTGTCTCATTTTTAACTTTAATAAAAATGAGACAAATATTATTAGTATTAGTTTGTAAAGTGTCTCATTTTTCAAATTAGCTAAAAAAATCCAAAAAATGGAAAGTTAATTCATTTAAAATTTCGTTGCACTTGGCTCCTTGCATTGTCCGTGGGTGGAACTGGATCCGAAATCCGGGTTTAGTTTCCGTGTTGGATGATAAGGGGAGACAGGGAAGTTTAGGATTACATGAAAAGGAGGAAGATGAATTGCTCTGCTAGTTTACGAGCATGAAAAGGGAGAGATGAAAGTGAGATCCAGTTTTTCGAGACGGAACAAAGATCCGCTCAGCGCCACCCTTCAACCAACCACTGACTCCCCGAGCTGAGGGAACTCAAGCCAGAGGACGACAACGCCAAACAACCAATAAAAGCTACGGAGAAAGCGGAGAAAATTTTCATACTCATCCCAACTCTTATGAGCGTTATTCTTAGCCTGAGAAAACGTATGAAAGGTGGCAAAGTTGGTCTAAATTTATAATTAGGGCATTTTAATTATGCTTGAAATTTTAAAGAGAGAAAGTTTTTGAAGCAAAATCTCAATTGTTTAATATTTAAGAAAAAATAATGGCGTCAAAACCATGCAAAAATAAACTGCTTGACAAATTCTCAAAGATCCAATTGCGAGAAAGCTATATCTTGTCGTTTTAATCTTAAACTTTTCCGACATGGGAAATTGGGTAAAATTCATTATTTAAAATTCAAAATTATCTTGTTTTATCGTTCTGTGGAAGAAAACATTTTTGAAATCAAATAGTCAATTGAAAAATGTAAATTCAATCGATGCCTTTGAAGATTAAAATTATTTTTAAATGTGTCAAAATCATGCAAAGAATTTTCCCTGTTTGCCAACGTATGCTTTCTCTTAAAATGTATTTCACTTCCTTTGTTTCTCTCTCTTCACTTCCGGTGTTGTAAGTATTTGCCTTTCTCGTCTGTCGGCTCTATTTGGTTGGTTGGTTTTGTGAGTGAGAGTGTGTTGAGATTTGCGTTGAGTTGATGCGGGTTGTTTGTTGGTGGGCCATTAATGCCCGGGTTTACGATTATTGCTGACACTTTAACGAGGATTTCGGACACTTTCAAAAAGAAACAGTGCTACAAACCACTTAGGCATACTGTGCAACAGATTTCTCACTTTCTCCAAAACACCTTCAAATCTTATAATAAATGCCAGTCGCCCTCGGGCCAAATTATGTACATGTCACTTTACAAAACCTCCCAAGAAAAAGAAAAACCTATCATTTTGCCATTAAAATCACATAAAATATCAAAACTCATGATACGAAGAAAATAAGAATTTGGTACAAAAAACACATTTCCCACCAGCTAGCAATAAAATTACATAAAGTCTATCATCATCAAATCAATTTCACATCAAATTTTAACAAATAGCAAGAAACACGATTCTCTTGTTGGAATTGAAATAAATTGGTAGAACGGATATGCCATTATGTACATATACTCTATTTTTCTGTGTAATTTGGCCTCTTTTGAGATAAACATTTGCATACAATGTTGACAACAAATGGAATTTAGAAAAAAAGTTTGCCAATTCATGATTTTCTCATTTGCACGCATTCCACATTTTTGATGACAATAATCCAAAATCGATAATTTTGCTCAAAAAGAAAGAAAATCTTTGGGATCAATAACAGCGTAGGGGAGGGATATAATATTAATTCACTAATTTGTAGCTCTGGGGCCATTTGGCACCTGGATCATGTATTTCCTCTCAGAGTTTGTATTTGGGGGAGTGGTCGGTGGTAGCAGGTGTTTCACTTCTGCCGCATTTGCATAACAATTTATCCGCTTCGCTGAAAACGAAATCTGGCTCAATGTGGATTGGAATAATCAAATTCATTAAATTAAACATGAAACGTTTCTCTATTCTGAGGCAACTTTGGGGGGACTGACCAAAACTAAGTGAAAAACAACTCAAAATTAAAATTATTATTATTATTAAAAAGATTCGTTTGTCTAAAATGAGAATACTATGAGAAATCTGTATTAAAAAATAAGCCTTTATATTTTCCCAAATACTTTCACCACACCCAATAAATTTAAAGGGCACGTAGAGATATTTCCTTAAATTAAGTTTCCATTTGGCATTAAATACATTTGCCAATGACATAACTCATGTTGGTGCTGGCTTGTATATGTAGGAGATGTAGTCACTTGGAGTTGCGTATACAAGAAGTTGCTTGTTGTGAGGAATGGCGACCCAGCCGAGTCAATTAATCAATGTCAACCGTCCAAATGGCTTCCAGCCAAAAGCCCCCACAACAAAACCACTCCCAACCAGCTCCAACTTCACATCAAACTCTTTAATTAAAATTGCTCCACTTTGCAAACTTCAAATGAACCAAATTTAAACAAAGAATCAATCTTGAAAGAAATTAAGCCATAAAACGAATTAAACAAAGAAAGAGTCAGTCTCATCATTTTTTTAACCATCTGCTACTTCTTCTCATCATCATCATCGTCATAAGAGAACATGCAATAAAACTTTAACTTTGAAACAAAGCTTATAGCCACCTAAAAATACCCAAATGAAAATGAAAATGTAGGGATAAGAATTGATGGATGCCTCTTTGGGATTAAGGGCCCTTCCCCTACCCTTAGCTCAAAATAAGTATCCCATAACTTGCTTACGTAATAAGGGCTAGGCCCTGAGCTCTACACTAACAAACAAATCCAAAATGGCTTGTTCTCTCTAAGGACTGCCCTTTCCCTTCATTTGTATAACAAGTCTTAAAATAAACTGGTCAGCTAAAAAAAATATTGGGAAATTAATAAGAATTGTTTAGAATAATTTGCAAAAGCACAAGTCTAACCTTTATCATTTACGTTCATATAGTCGCATGTTACGTTAAAGTGAATATAGTGACTTTTGAAAGTGAGACCACCAGGGTTAGGGAGTTTTTATTATTTTATTATAGCGTCTTAAAAAAGTGACCCTTAAGGTACAAGTGACAATGGGATGAGCAAGACCCTTAAAAGTTAAAAGTAAGTCTCTTTATCTCGGAAGTCAACTCAACTGTCTCCAAGATGTGATCGTAAATTGTCTCAGAAGAATTCAACTTTTTTTTTAAAGAATTGTCCTCGTCTCCTACTTTAGTAGGTTGGTGGTTGGAATCTTGAGAAAAAATTGAGACGACGACGACAACATTTGCCTACTTTTGTATTTTCTGGTCACTCTGGTTTTGGCTGATTATCTATTCTGCTTTGGTCAAACACTTGGTTATTTATGTAAATGATAACTAAATGGTGAAAGGGTAGCTTTGGATGTGGAAAACTTGTTAATTTAACTGACTACTGGAATCGATTGCTTGCTACACTTTTTAAAACATGTTTGATCAACGGGGAATCTTTTAATTGACTTTTCGGCTTTATTAGCTCGCCATACCTGGAGAGCTATTGCTTTTGCCCCAGCTGTCCGTCCGTCCGTCTGTCCGTCACGGGCCACTTTGCCCCGGGCCACTTTGCCCCGGG
>JAQIXN010000335.1:0-44246 GCA_034698145.1 Proisotoma minuta
AAAATATTATTCATATTTTATTATATACTTTATATTAAAAGTATTCATTTTCTTGTTCACAGTCTCGTCAAACATTGTTCTCGAAGCGAAAGGTCCTTACGACTTTCCCTCTTTAAAGGACACTGAAACTGCGACCACGGGGCTATTGAGATCTCAATTCATATACAACCTAAAATCTCATGATGTATGGTCAACTGCATGAACACATTATGCATATTAATAATATTGCATATTGTATCAAAATGTTCTAGATTGCAGAGGGTCGAATTCCTGGGACAAACGGAAGTATTGCTCGTTTAACAACAGAGCAATGCCATCAAATTGCAACATTTGCAAAAATGAACAAATATTACACTTTGGCTTTGGAATGGTTTAACACAACAAAAACACGGCTTCAAATGGAAGACAACTCAAAATCTTCTTATTCCTTTGATGAAGCAGATATTATCAGAGATTTACATGCGACAGTGACCGAGGTAATTTGAGAATATGAGACAAACCCTATTTGTGTGTGTTTGATAACTTTAGCTTTGATGTGGAAAAATACTACACAGCACAACAAGCAATATCAAGAGTTGTACGATGAAGGCCACGAATACATTTTCACGAAGCGAGTTCGAACCTTTGATGCAACTCCTCCCACACTTCAGAGCCAAATTGTTGAGCAATATGCAGGACTCAATTTGAGTGAAAGTGACCCAGATTATCATCAAGCTGTTCATGCCACCCACATAGCCCTCTGCAACGGGGCTAATTTTCAGGTAATGTCAATACAATCCTATATTTTATATACATTTCAGGTTGTTTTAATTTCAGTCTGAAAAGCACAAATCTAAACTTGTGTGTTGGGAAGACCATAAAAGGAATCCTTACTGGATAATTAAACCTTTGAAAATAGAATTAGTAAATCAAAGTCCACAGATAATTCAAATTCATGATTTCATGACGGAAAAATGGATGAAATATTTGAAAAAAGCAGCATACTCTGCATTAGAAAAGGCTCCTGAAGGTACACGATTTTATATATATATATAATCACACACAAAACACTTTAAATGATGCCTCTAAATAAATATAAATTTAATAGGTCCGAATGCAACTCCAAGAACTGCTGCATATTCTTGGTTTCCAGACAAAGATTTACTTCCTCATGTACAATTATCCAGGCGTCTTGAATTTTTCACAGGTTTAAATGTTGTCGGAGAGAAAGCATCCGAAGCTTTACAAGTACTAGTGTTAAATTTTTATTCATGATAACTATTTTGATACCTATTTTTTGTTCAGGTTGCTGCATATGCATTTGGGGGTCACGTTGAACTACATTATGATTCAGTAAGCCCCATATACACAATTATAAATCCTCTAACGTTTCTGAACAACAGAAGGGGCCAAATGATCCTGTTCTTGACCCCAAAGGAGAACGCGTCATTACATTTCTAGTTTACGTAATATAATATTAGCTGCGCATAAGATAAAAAAAATATTTCTGAAACAGTGTCATTGTCTTCTCCTTTCAGATGAACAATGTTGAATTCGGAGGTCTGACCTCATTTGCCAAGCTCGGTTTCGCAGTGAAGCCCATCAAAGGTTCTGCTCTGATGTGGTACACAAATAGACGCCATGGCGGAGTCGATTTAGCCACACTTCATGGAGCTTGTCCTCTTATTTCAGGTTCCCTTTCAGGGCATTTTATTTTGTCTGACGCCAATAATTTATAATAAAAATCATTCAGGTCATAAATGGATTGCGACCAAATGGATTCATAGCAATGAAAATATGCTCACGCGTCCCTGCGGCCTCTCAAATAAGGAATGATTCCAAATTGGAATTTCCAATTAATAGCATTTAATGAACAATAAAAAACGTTTTTGTCTCAATATATATCGCCATCTATTGCCCTTATTGTTTAAATTGCCCGGCATATTGTACCCCTTTTCAAAGAGGAGATAATAAAATTATTTAAAATTTTTAATTTTCACTTGCAGCGAGAACGACTGTCTCTAGCTAATTATAAGGTAAGCATCATACTTAATCACAAAAGCATGTCAATTAATGTTGTTTTGAAACTTTTATGTCTAGATACAAAATTGTCAAAAGGAAGGCGTAATTACCATAAATTCAAGGTTGGGTAAGGTGACATTAACTATTTAACCTTATTTAATAATTGTCAAGTTCGAATTGTGTGTCGACCCCAATGTATTGCTAAAAATATCACATCATTTCGTTTTTTCCCGACAATTCGTCATCATACTAATTCCTAATATCCGTTAACATAGTTCTGTTAAATTCGGTTATAAAGGGTGTCAAAGGCGTTTTTTGGATGAGGTGTTTTTTAATAAGAGAAATGTTTTGAACAGAATATCATAAGACATGTTTTTAGGAGAGCAGATTATTTAATTTTATGATTTTTGATTATACCTTATGTTGTATTTATGATGAAACTTAATTATTTGTTCAGAGCTTCTCCGTGACACAAAACTTCTCTGACGATTCTCCTCAATCAACCCAAGCACTTCTGCAGACACCCCAAAAAATAAGAAAATTTTAAACCCCAGCCAATCCAGCCAAAATGTCAACGCAGCGTTATATCGCCGCGGAATGTTTTTGTCAGCAAGTCGTGCAGCTAGAAAAAAAATTTCTACTACACGACCTCAATTTTCAACTATTCAGCAATAATAGACCACATTTTACCTTACCTCGCATTGATTGACGCTCCTCGCATCTTTAGGCGACACAAAATCTCCTCTCCTCCTCCCCAGAGTAATGTCTCAGTCGTAGAGTTCATCCGCCTCTCACCTTGTGCATATTGTCGTAGTTTTATAAAAAAAATATACTCAACGCCTACTCACCATGCAATTAAACCATCTGTCTATTCACCGTCTCTTTCTCTGCCTTCAAGATGGTTAGTATGCTTAATTTAAACATTTTGGGATTTTCTACGATATATAAAATATATAAATACTATGTAAATTTTGGAAAGGATACAGAAAGTAGTACAGAAAAGGACAAATTATATATTTCAAGAGCAACAATTTTGTTCTACTTGGATTTATTTTTTTATTACTACCATTTATTTTTTATGGAGACAAATTATCTTTTGTTGATTAAATTGAATTATTTTTTTTTCAATCTACAGGTTTCGAGTGAAAAATGTCTCGACATCAAGAATGGGATGTAAGGTGCAAAGTTTATGTTGGGAATTTGGGTAACAATGCTTCAAAGACTGAGCTGGAAGCTGTCTTTTCTCATTATGGACCCTTAAAAAACGTATGGGTTGCAAGAAACCCTCCGGGATTTGCTTTCATTGAATATCAAGATCCAAGAGATGCAGAAGACGCTGTAAGGAATTTGGACGGGACCCGAGTTGGAGGAGGTAGTACTGATATTGATTTTTTTTTATAATTTGTGATTGGCTTTCAGTATGCATTTATTTATTTATTTATTAAATAGTTCGAGTTCGAGTTGAAATGAGCACAGGAAGAAGCCGCGAGTCACGGCGCCCACCAGGCCGTTACAGAAGCCGATCCCGTTCTCCTTATGGTGGTGGTGGTGGTGGCCGTCGGCGTCGTTCTTACAGCCGAAGCCCTCGTCGATCACGGTCTTTCTCTCCAAGAGGACGCCGTGACAGATCAGATTCCCGAAGCGATTAAAAAGCGTATCGCGTATCTTATTTACAAGTCCTGCTTATCTTGTAGTAATTTCAGCTAACCTTAAAATAATTATTAATACTTGATATACTTAGTTTTAAAAACCATCCAGTGTATTCTCTGCTCCTCCATAGTCCATGTAGAGAGAAATTTTAATATTTTTTTTTGTTATTTTGCTGGTTAATCATTATTGTATTAATAAAAGCAATATTCTTTTCTGTTTATGGAAATTCCACTATTCATTTCATGCAATAAAAGTCATAAATTAATTAAACATGATATTTGTATTTAGAGATGCTAAACGAAATTATCAGTTCAGATAACAGATTTTAGTGGGCCCCGTAGAGAGATTTAACTAGCCAGTTTAATTCAAGAATATCATCATCTGATTTGTTAGTAAACCAATTAAAATATGACTCTTTTGTGTCCTCATTTCGTGCAAGATTATTTCAATCGCGTTCAAGAGGTCCTAATGACATATGAAAACCAGATCTCGCAGCTGCCAACTCAAATTCTAATCTCTCGCTTGACTGAACGAGGAGTCATAACCCATCAAGATAATCAGCTCATCATCAGCCAATCCTCCAAAAATGAGCAGCAGATGGGACAGCTTATGAACATTATCCAAAGAAGGTAAATACGCTCAACATTGATGTATTGTTTAAAACGCGTAATATTTGTGTATGAAACATGGAATTTTAGAGTTTGGGGAATCGAAGCATTTATTTTAGTGCTGATAGAAGAAGACTATAACGCGTGGCTTGCAGAAAATTTGTTCAATTCGTATCTTCACCATGTCGTTGCATTCATCAAACAAAAGAAAAACAAGGAGAAATGTGAATGCCAAATTTCCAATGCATCATCATCAACTATTTCTAACGTGAAAAAATATGTAGGGTCTTGGATGGGAAAAGTGGATGGTTGTTATTATTTCTTTTTTTCTCTCTAAAGGCTTTATGGTAGGAGATTTAGAAAATGTTTTTAATGTTTTTATGCTTTTTGTTTAAGATACTTTGGACCAGATTATGTATCCCATCACAGCTATTGCACCTTCAACACAACTTTCTCTGCTAAGAAAGCTCGATAAGCTTGAAAACAGTAAGGATGGAAATCGACAAAATGCGCATGCATTCGGAGAAATTTTTTCTGCAATAGCTAGTTTATCAATAATGGATGGCAGAGGAATGGCATCTGCTTGCATCCAGTTAGGAATTGTAAAATCTAGCACCGAAGAACATCCGAAACTAGACAATTTTGGTAAAGTAACTGAAACTGATGACGACGAGTGTTATCTAGAATGGGACAATTATGATTTGGCGAAAGATGAGGAAGACATTCCTAAACCCAAAATTCAAGCTCTTAAACAGAAAACTTCTCAGCCAGTGTCGTTCTTTAATAGACAACAACTTAAAACAACGTCTGAGGTGTTGTTTAATAAATGTTTAAAATATTCAAACTACTTAAATGACTTTTTATATAGAATATTCGCCAAACTAAACCAACAAATTCTGTTTCAAGAAGTAAAGTCAAAACAAGTGGAACACCAAGACTTTCTCCGTTGGGATATGCTGCAGTGCAAAATTTCAACGAGCGTCTTGGTCGTCACAGACATTACTAAAATTACAATGTTTTGTGAAGAATGAAATAGAGGCAACGATGTTGAAATTCTTTGATTTATTTAACAAATCATTGGACTTTAACATTTTATTATATTGAATACTTTCCAGATATTCATTATGAACTTGAAAGTAGTTTTTATGCGAGTCTTCTTTTAATAACAAATATAATGAATTTTTCAATTTTCTTTTATGATTTCCGAAAACAATATTTTGTCGATCATGTTATTTTGCGCGATTGATATTTTTAATATAGAATAGTCTGGTTTCAAGGAAGAACTCAGAGTTAAATCGTGTAATTATATAACCCCACAACAAGTCATAAGTTTAACAAAAGTATTTTTTTAGTTAACAAAATTTAGTACATAAACAACAGCGCACGGATGTTGGATTATAAAATTTTTTGATGAGGTAGAAATTTTGAAATAAAATGGATCAGTCATTTATGAAAAGAAAATTATCAACGACTAATAAATCATGCGCGTGCTGCTGTTGTTGTCCATATGTATCTATATATAGCTCTTGAAATAAAATTATTCTAGGTAGGTGAACATTCAAAAAAATAAATTGATATAATCTAAAATTCTAAAATAGAAGTTTATAAACATGTTAAAACAAACATTCATCTCACTCTCATGCAACATTCAGGCATTTTTAAACTTGACAAAGAACATAAACCAGACAAAAATATCATTTGGGATAAATATCAATTCAATTGTACGAGAATAATATTCAAATAATTAAAGCTACTTATCTAACGTCTAAACTACAAACAAACTTTATAAATGAATATTAATCAAGTGACTGATATTATTTAGGGACACATATAGAGAAGTTTTAAAATCTTCCCAATTGATTTTGTGTATTAAATTCGATAGGCCAACATTAATAATAAAACAAAGTAAACAAACTATAGTTCTATAAATAAGAATCTCGTAAACCGTAAACCATACATACTTTGATATAATATTCCATTTTCACTAGGCACCATAAATTGAAGTCCTCTACTTTTATACGGGTAGCAGAATGATAAAATGCGCACCAGGCCTGCCTACATTTACACACTTTTAAAAATTAAAATCAAAATTTAAGAACCTCAGATAATTATATAATATACTCATCCATAAATACACAACCTCATAGTTTTTAAATTGTACAGCGTATTATATCTAAAAATAGATATATGTATATATAATATTTATGTAGAATAATATAATATATTTTACTCTTTCCAGTCTTAATTAAACAGGAGTGATTATGGGCGCTGCTTCAAGATGCTTTTTTATTTTGCAGCAAAATGGTGTCTTGTCGACGATAGAACAGTAGATAAGGAACGCGTGGTGCTTGAGGATTCAACATGTTGGCTTCACTTACGGGTTTTACACAAGTGTCATCATAACGCAGCCATCCCCACTGACCCCACAATGTACCTCCTGATGGGTGGAAACAGTCAGCAACATAGTGTCCTTTGTGAGCATCCTCACCATCGTGGTAAACAACTGTAAATGAGTCGAAGAAATCATATATTATAGTATTTATAGTTTCTTTTCTCACATCGAACAAGGAAAGCTTACCAGCAAAAAGTTTGTATTGTCGTTGTTTTGAGTTGTATTTATTTTTGCTATTGTTGGAGAGCAGCTCTAAAAAGAACACAATTTTGATGTCAATTATGTTTGTAATTACAAGTTGTGATTATATGAATACCTTTTCCAATTTCGAGATCTACGCTATACTCCAGCTTTTTGGTGATTTTAAGGATAACATTTTTTTCGCAAACAAAGCGTTTTAGATGCAGAATAAGAACGGGAGGAAGCTCTTCTAAACTGACTTGTCGCCAAGCTTCTACTTCACTTCCATTGGCGGAAGTAATTCCAGACACTTCCTCTTTTATTGAAATTGCATCAAGTGCTTCCTTTACAGATGTGATATTATCGTTCTAAAAAAAGAAAAAAAAAAGAGAGAGATTAATCAGAATAATCAGCTGTCAGCTAGAATTGAACACAAAAAAAAAATATTTACCTGAATAGCTAATTGAAGTGTAAAAAATGGTTCCAAGTCTGCTTTTTTAAGCAAATTTGCACGATTAAGGGACAAGCACATTTGGCCGAGGAATGCTTCAGAAATTGGCGATTTTGTAATGGCAGTTCTGCGAGTAAGACAACTCTTATTTCTTGCTCCCATCACCTGCCACTGGTCATCATCTTCTTCATCTTCTTTGCTGTGTTCACCTGCTTCTTCTCCATTGACATTTACTGGACTAATAACTTTTGGATGCGGAATCTTTTCTTTTTCAGATAACTTCATCACCTTTAAACCAACAAAATTATTAGTATTTAATATATTTATATAGTTAATTTAAACATCACACCTTGATCATTTCCTCATGCAAAAAATTGAGTAAGAATGATAAAAATTCCTCTGCATCTTCTTGTCTTCCTTCAATTTTGAACGTGTCTTTTGAAAGTAGAGCAAGTGATTTACGAATCCCTAAAGGTTCTAAATTAGGCCCTGGAATGAAATTATCCCGTTGTTTGTCTTTTTTGGTTATATGAGTTGCTCCATTGCGCGATAGAGGTGAAAATTCTCGCACAAAGTCAAACCTTTTACAAAATAAAATAATTATTAATAACCCTGACCCTAACAAACTAAAAACATTAAGTTTACTTACATAATTTGAGTAATTGGTGCAGATTTACAAGACATCTTATCTAAAATGTAAGTTGTGGAGCGGAAAGTGTTAACAAATGGAGGGCAAGCTAACAAAGCCTGATTTAAAAAAAAAAATAATAATAATATTAATATAAGATTTGACATATCCATAAAGTTTTTTTTCTTTAAAAATGTACCTGCAAAATTGCGTTGAGGAAGCACGAGTTACTCTGATTGTACAAACCCCTCGGGGACATGGGAATTGATTGATGTTCCAACTGATATTTAGTGAAATGTTCACCAAGACGTACTGCAACTGGATCAAATTCATCCGAATCGTCCAGCATTTCATAATCTTTACCATCCAAAACAATGGGATGATGAATAACAACTGACTTTGCACTTTTCAACATGGAATCATTTTTGATTTGCTGAACTTGATTACTACTACTATTAACTACTACAGGCTTTTCACCACCAGCACCATCATAATTAGGAATACTCTGAGACTTAACTGATGCAATATTTGCCCATGATCGGCTAGCGATCTGAGGCTTGATTTCATTCTTTACTACCGACATTGTAGATTTTGAAACTTCAACAGCGTTAATTTCGTTTATCTTTGTTATTGTGTCTTGGGCTGCTGTGGCACTGGTATTCAAACTATTATTGTTGCGTGAACTAGTATTACAACTGTCGCTTGACTTTGAAACATCGGAAGAGGACTTAGAATTTTTTACATTGTTTTGTTGTTCGATTGTAACATCACTTGTTGATTTATGATCGGCACTTAAATTATCACGGGTTTTCGAAGACTCTGCGTCGATAATGTCGACATCACCATTGATTTGCTTAATAGGAACAACAATAGCAGTAGTGACATCGGCTTGTTCAGCAGAATTTTGAGCTATGTATTTTGTGGCATTAATATTTTCAGCTAGTAGATTATTATCATCAGTGACATCAGTCTTGCACGGAGAAAATGTAAAATTAGCAGAAATTTCCGTGCCATTGACTAATTTGGGCTTAGACTCAAGCGTATCCAAATTTTCTTCAACAAAGAAGGAAATCATTTCTCCGTTGGAGGAGTTGGAAAGGTCTGGAATGGATTTTAGAGTCTCTGCGACAGATGCGGAAGCGACGGCGGAGTCAGCGGAGGCAGCTACGTTATTGTTATTATTTATGTTTTTTGGAGTTGACTTTTCAATTACCCGAACTTCCTGTTGGGCAGTGTTACTTGTATTTTGGGAAGATGAGGACTGATTGTTTCTATTCGTGGAATGAGAGTAATTTCTACTACTATGGGTGGGGCTGCTGTGGGAATAAACGTGAGAATTTGGGTGATGATGCTGTTGAACAAAACTCATGTCACTGGGAACCACCGGTATTGCACCTTGTGTCGACATAATATGCTCTGATTCATTTCCTACAAATTTTTTTTTTCAAGAAAACGAAACTATTTAGTTTGTAACAAAATAATGCTTACCTTGAGGGTACATTCCTGGATGTGGAACAAACATTCCCCCAGTTGGATTCATAATGAATGGAGTTCCAGTAACATTTTGCAGCTGTTGCTGATTAAAATAAGGATGCTGATAATAGCTGAAATTAATGTTAGTATTATATCAAATTAGTCTTTTCGTTTTGTAACATATGATTAAAGAATATAATAAAAAAACAATGTTTGTTTTAGCACTAAGACTCTAATTCATGGAATAAAATCGAGTCAACTCTCTAAAAACAATTTACTTTTCCAGTTTTGTAACACTCTTACACTTTATAAACTCTTTGTCCAGAAATAAAACATTTCAGACTCAAAGTTTTCCCGAAGGCAGTGTAGTAGCTGACATAAACTGGAGTAAACAACACAACAAACAAATATTTGTGTATAATATTATAGAATGAAATAAAATTCTTACTTGTGAAAATAGTAAGGATGCTGAGGTGGTTGCTGTTGTTTCCTTCTGTTGCCTTTCCCATAAGAATTTCCTCCTCCAGTGGCATTTTGCTGATGAGCATCGTGGTGAATCTTGTGATTCTGACCATGAGGAGGACCTGCCATGAATCCATCATGAGCCATTGCGTTATCCACAGGGACAAACGAAATGTGAGGTTGACTTCCTTGCGGTCCAAAATAAGGAGGGGGGTAAAATTGCTGTTGAGCCATCATTGGTGGCATCCCAGGACTATACATAAGCTGTATATAAAAAACTCATTAGCAATAATTTTATTTTTATAAAATATGATTTTAGTAGACCTACCAAAGGATTCCCTGGATTCATTGGGACTGGACCCACAGATGAAATTGGGCCTGAGTTTGCTGAAACAGCAACAGGAAGATGACCCTGTCCTCCTTGATAATAGTTTGTCTGACTAACAATAACTGTGGCTGGTGGAAAAATAATAATTATTACAAACTTATAGTAAATAATTATTGCATATTGCTTTGCCGTAAATTATAGTAATATACTTACATTGTGGTAGGATTGAAGGCATACCGCCAGTGCCATTGTCATTAAGGGCGTTATCAACAAATTCATATGAACCATTTTCTCCTTGTCCAATCTCCAACAAACAAGCTTCTCTCTTGTTATCATTATATGGGGTGTCGAAAGTAAAGAGACGCTTGGAATATTCTTTACTCTCTGCCCCCTGAAGAATGTTGTGTAATATTTCTCTTTCCGCTGGACAAACATTCTCGTAATTCAAGAACTCAAAGCCCTATTAAACAAAAAGAAAATAATGATTAATGCTGACTCATCATTTATTTAATAAAAAAATTAATACCTGGTCCAAAGTAGGATCCATCCTGCTTTGATTTTTGACCAAGGGTCGCTGAATTGGGATAAGTGAATGGAGGTGTTTGAGGGCGCAGGGGACTGGGGCCGTGGGGGAAGGCCCGGATTTCTTACGCCATCATTCCTTCGTTGATGATTTGTATTAATCAATTTGTTACACTCGACAATTAGCTGACTCTATCATTCATATACTGAATAAGTAGTGTGTAAAAAAAACTCAAGACAACTAATTGTTAAAGGTTATCATTGTTATCACGAGGAAAAAAACCTCCCTCTTAAACGCATGTCTCTCACTTACTTTAGTTACTTGCTACTTTAGAAAAATTACTAGAAAAGGCCAAAAGGGATTGTTGTCGTTATAGTGGCTGCTCCATTGTTGAAATAATTATTAGCTGGTCGGAATCAATTTAAAACTTCAATTCGATTCGGAGCACAAATCGCTGCAACACCGACTCATTTTATAATACGACCAGAGTTGCAAGCGCCAGAGGACTGAGGGAGCCACTGGAGGCTTTCCATGCTTCCCCTTCCACGCCAACGTCTTTAAAGCGTCCTATAAGTCCCACATGCTTAATGTCCCATGATTTAAGGTTAATTTTGTTTTAATTGCTGTCCCTTGACAAGAAAAAGGGTTTTTAAAGTTTAAACAAGTAATTTAAAGGGGCTCGTAAAGGGATGAGATTATGACGGGATGGCGGGTGTTTAGGCAAAGTTGAATTTTGAATTCACAGGAAAACATTTTCAACCATTCTTCAAATGAGGCCCTGAGAGAGAATTTTCGTATTAATAAAAGAAGGTGATGTAAAGTTGTAAGGGTGTGGTCTGTCGTCATCTCAAGGGACACTGGTTTGGATGACGAGAAGATAATGATAAGTCCCAATAGTACTGGTATTAATTGCCCTCAAGAAACGGACGCCGAAGAAGAAGAAGAAGAGGGGGCCTCGGGGGGAGGGGACATCCAACTGCAATTTATTCAACCTGGTAATAGCCCCTTATAGTATTTGAAATTGACCCATTTGAAATGTTCATTGTTCATATCAAGTTTCAGAAATGCCTGCAATGTCAGAAAGTCCTCGGAGGACGCCCAAGGAAGCTGGGAAACACGATTTTATTCAACAATTTAATGCCAAAAATGCAAAAATTGTCTCATGCTGTATAATTTGCGGATTCGTACTCTATCATATTTTCCTTCGGCTTTTTCATGGTACGTTACGTGACATGGCTGAGCTACTTTATGTAAACACATTGTCCGTCCATCTGTCCGTCTTTTGAATAAAGCATCAGAATCCAATGCAATTTTGCACATAGGTCAAATGGAAGGTTGCGTTTAAAAATGAGCATAATTAATTCGAAAATATCATTATGAAGCCCAGAACATAAATTAGAAAAGTTAAATTTTGACCTCGGAATAAGGTCATCTGTCAAAAACGTAAACTTGTAACATGGGGTGGCAGAATAATTATGCAAAATGCCCATTCCATTACATTTGTAGTTTATTTATTCATCCGCAGGCATTGATACGTGTCAGTGGCTTCTGTCGGATGGAAATTTTCGAGATCAAGTATGGCAACCTTATGGCTGCATGATGCATCATTACAATTATTTGTAAGAATTAATAATTGAATTATAAAAGAAATGTTGTTACTTAAAAAATATTCTTGTTTGTTTAGGGATGCAAGAAGATGTATCAAATATATGGAGTACTGGGGGACAAAGAATCATTTTGTATTTGTAGGGGACTCTAGAACTGAGCAATTGTATCATTCATTTATTCATCAAATTGTACCAACATATCAATGGGGAATACTTCCATCAACTCCAAAAAATAACTTAGGATCAAGCACCATCACTCCAAATTATGTCGATCCTGTTAAACTAGCTCACCATGACTTGTCTTTCAATGAAACGCAACTTGGTCTTAGAGTTCAATTTTTGTGGCAGCCTTATCCAAATAAAACAATGATATCTGCCTTGAAACAATGGAAGGTATCCTTGAATTGAAATGAATTTGTACGTGATTTTACAATAACAATATTATCTATAGGAAACTCTAGATTGGCCAAAGATTTTAATTATTGGAACCGGAAGTTGGACAATAAAGGACACAAAAACAGATCCATCTGAACTCCTTGTTCAATCAGACTTTGCCTCACTTGTAACTCATTTGACAGTTGTAAGATTCAATATCAATATTAGCAGTGTCCATAGTATGGACTCCATACCGAAATACTAAATTACTAAATGGGTTCATTAGGTTTTGGATAGTTTGGTGGATGCAGGAGTTGATGTTCTTTGGGCTGTCCAAGAGCCAACTGACATAACAAAACTGAGTGGTGAATGGGAAGTTGTCACAAATGACAAAATTGATGCTTATAATAATTTATTTCAAAAGGTAACTATTATTACTAGAAAAATCAAATTCTTTAGCATTTAGAAGAATTAATTTGTAGGTACTTCGATACTCCAAAGTAAAAATATGGTCAAGTGGTAAGCTTGTAGCAGCTCAAAATTTGGAAGATTCGGCTGATGGCTACCATTTAGGATGGAAAACTCTAATTCAAGATGCACAGGTTCGGCGAAATACATATTTTAAAAAAATCAAATAAAGCAATAACCCAAATAATTCCATTTGATTATTTCTTATTTTTTGGGCTTCTTTAGATCCTATTAAACAAATACTGCAATGATAATATGAACTACAATGATGCAACGTGCTGCAGTAATTTAGAGAAAGTCAGTAATCTTCAACTTGTGACATTTTTGGTTCTTGGAGCATGGTAAGCATTTAAAATGGTTATTCAATTTTATTATTTAAGCCAAGCTCTTAAAAATATTTTTTTTTTAATTGTTGTTTAGTTTTATTGTTTATTGTGGACTATTTATTCGAAGACGGTGGCAAATCTTATTTCCTGGATCAAAAAATTATTCCTATCAACGTCTTAAATACAATGGATATTCTTCTTACGAGAACGAGGAAAATTCGCAATTAGGAATCTATAGACCACTCTCAGCTCTTGGAAAACTTGCTGTGATTATGGTGTTTTTCTTCATCTGCGATAGGTATTACAAAATATATTATAAAATCCAAAATATTTATTCACAATAATTATTGATTTGTTTCAGAACAACCATGTTTATGAAAGAGAATAAATATTTTACCCAGACCAACTTTTGGCTGCCAGTGATTTATATTCTAGTCTTGGGAATTTTCTTCACTGAAGATAGTGCGTTCACAAAAGCTATACATTATGATCAAGATAATGAAACTAAAGGTAGTAATAAAAATTATAGGTGTGCATCTTAGAAATTATTATCTAATAATTTCTGATTTCAGGGTGGATGGTGCTTTTGATATTAGTTTATAACATGATGGGGGCTAGTCAAGTTTTACCAATATTCATGTTTGTTAAAATATTATATTCTGCTTTTCTTTTTCTACATGGATGGAGTCTATTACTTTACTTTCTCCAAAGAGGAGAGTACAGCTTTGTTCGATTTCTTCAAGACCTTTTCCGTCTCAATTTAATGACAGTATTATTGTGCTTTTGTATGAATAGGCCGTACCAATTTTATGATTTTGTAAGTTTGTTAATTCTCTAATTTATAAACGAAATCTAATCGAGTTTATTTAAACTGGATGTATTACATTGTTTATACAGATACCGTTAATTTCGTTTTGGACATTTGTGACTTTTGTTGGGCTAAGCATACCTCCAAGAATCCGATGGACAGCATGTGATGCAAATTCCCTAAACTATCTCTATTTGGTTTTGAAACTAGTTGGAATATTTAGTTTTACTACCATTTTGTACATGTCTGAAGTAAGAGTAGTTTTATATTATAAAATTTAAATTATATTTAAAAATGCAAAAAAAATGATAACGATTTTTTTTGACCAGGTGTTCTTTGAAAAAGTGTTTATAACTAGACCTTGGAAAGCCTTGTTCGTTTCAACAGACGATGACATTCATGATTGGTGGACGAGATGGAAAATTGATAGATATAGCATGCCGATGGGAATGGTATTTGCATTAGCTTATCAATTTGGACGAAAGTACAAATTCTTGGAAGATGACAATCACGGTAATCTCTTTTCTGCGAGAATCTCTTTGAGTGCAGTTCTATTTTCATTGATGGGCGTCTGTGGTTATGGCACTTTCACATCTTTTTGTCGAAATCAACTAGAATGTATTGAAGTTCATTCCTATTTATCATGGACAGGGGTAATGCTTTGCCAATTATTTCAGAAATAGTTACTACATATTTTTATTTTTACTACATTATTTTTAGATCGCTGGCTATATTATGATTAGAAATGTATCAGGAGCTCTCAGAACTCGATTCTCTGCATTCTTTGCATGGTTTGGCCAATTCTGGGTAGAACTTTTAGTTGGACAGTATCATGTTTGGATGGGAGCTGACGGTCATGGAGTTTTGGTTTTAGTCCCAGCTTATCCGGTATAATACTAGTTTAGTTGCGACTGTCGCTAATAATGTTTAAATTGAAATGAAATGGACAATATTTCAGGTTGGAAATGTTCTTCTTACAGCCTTTGTATTTGCCTGTACTGCTCATGAAATTCGATGTTGTACAGATGTATTGTTGCCATATGCTGTGCCTGAAGACTGGAGAAAAGCCACTAGAAATCTATTATTATTTCTGATTATCCTTATTCCTATCGGTTGGAAGGATGGAATGTTCTAGTCTTTGAATATAAACTTTTTTTTTAAAGTGTGTTCTCATTAATAATCTCAATGTTTTTCAATTTGCTTTCACATGACAAGTGTATTTATATACGCACTGTAACACAGGGTAAAAACGACTAAATGCATATCTTTGTTTTTTGCTGTTATTACTTGTTAAATTATTCTAGATTATTACTTTTGTCGCAAGAGAAGTGATTTTTTTTAGTTTTATCGTTATTTTGTATTATTATTTTAATAGCGAAATAAAATTATACAACCTATTGAACGACCTATAGGCTATACCTTCTATTATTTTTTTCGGCTATAATACAATCTCTTGACAACTCTAATCGCTGTAAAATATTGTCAAACGTTCTACAAATTGTGAAACTGATCGTTCTTGTTAAATGTGTTTCTAAAATTAAGTATAAAATGAAAACAACGCAAAAGAACAGCACAAACTGGGGGTTAGCTGATGCTGAGGCTGCAGCCCGAAGATCCTTTGCCATCCAGGAATCGGTAGGACGAAACAGCCAAAGGGCCAGCAAAGATGCAAACTTTCCGAAACTGTCTTCTCTACTTGGAACCTCATCAATGATTGCTGCTCAAACTCAAACTTTGCCTGTGGAACATAATCTAAAGCCATTGGATGAGGAAATATTGTATTTGAAAAAGAGAATCTTATACCCTGGCATATTTGAACAAGAATCGGACGAAGATGAACGCTCAAAGCGGAGACCAATTCGAGCTCACTGTAGAGAAGTAATAATAGAATCAAAGGACGACGATTGCGAAGAACAAAATAGTCACCACGAAATCATAATTCCTAAAAATCCTTCAGCCTCGCAACAAGTAGAATGTAAAGAAAGTGACATTGGACCCTCAGGACGAGTAAAGAAACCGTGGGACTTGAGCATTTGTCCAGACGAAGACATAACAATCACAGAGGCAAAGGTGTCTCAAAATAAAATAGAATGGAAACACTATGAAGACGAAGATCTAGCTCCAAATAAAGAAACCACTCGATCTGTAATGTCCATTTGCGAAAAGTTGTGTATATCAGAAGAGAAAATTGAAGATATTATTATTGGTAGCAACACGAACAAGGATGACGAATGCGTGGGTTTGAGTGCAGACCCAAAATGTTGCACTAATTTAGAAAATCTTTCCCCAGCGGAAATTGCAAGAAATATAATCGATCCGTATAAAATTTGGGGGATACCAGAAAATGTTTCACTGTCCAGAAAACAATTATTGGAACTCATGTCAAGAATTGAAAATCATTCTAATAATCAGTACATCTGTCTGATATTTTCTCTTCCATATTCTCATCCCAAGTTTAGCCCTTATAATCTAAAGTAATTTTATTTTTTATACTTGCGGTCGGCTAATCGAAAAATTATTTTTAAATAATTCCATATCCTTGTTTTACATGTAGAATTACAAAGTATAATCTGGTTGGAAAACGGACTCATTACACAATTAGCAGAAATGGATTCTTGTACATTGCAAGTGGTAATGCAGAGTTCACTTCCATTAACAGGTTCAAGTCTCAAATGTGTATGTATGATGAAATCAAATTTATCCCATTTTTTGCAAACTTCCGACTATGGAAAACGTTTTGCACTTGGAAGGAGCAAATTCAGAGACGAAAATTTAAAGAACGAACCTCAACTCTTGTCGAAAAGCTCTTTGTTACAATGAGACCACTCCGACTGATGGTTCTGGAGCTGACAAAAATGTGTGAAAAAATGATCAAAATATTATTCCTCAAGCTAAGAATGGGAGAAGTTTATCAGCTCGAAAATTTTACGGAATTACAACAAAAACATTGTGAACTGGTTACAGCAAAACTTCGAGCGTTTGAACAAATTTTATGTGAAATGACCAAGTCCGCCTGTCGAGCAGCTTTAATTGATCAAGGTTTTACCCCGGACAACTATCCAGAGGAAATGGATTTCTATATTAAGCAATTAGAGATTCCTGTTCATAATTTGGGGAGATCATTAGACACAATTTTGGACTATCCTGGACAATGGCTAACTTTCTCTCTGCAAAGCAAAAAGAAACATTTATGCAAACGTTTGACCGACTTTATTCGTCTTGTGGACTTTATTGTTCAAAAACATTATCATCAAATATTAAAAGGCTCAATGTTTTTTGCAGCATTTATATTTCATTCAAAGTTTTCAAACGTAACCGAAGAATATTTCTTGGAATTTGGGGAACAAGTCAAATTTCTTCAGATTCAATCTAGAATTGAAAATATTTATGGACTACCCATTTTATCGGAAGATAACTCAGATCCAATTTTCAAAATTGAGAGCTTTTGGACTGATACGGATATTCAATTTTCGCCATCCATGATAGAGCATATTAAAGTAATTAGAAGTACATTTGGAAATTGGAAGCAAAGCTTACTAGGATATAGTAATGCTTTAATTGATCCCATTTTTAATCCATATACACAACCAATCTTGAATGGTTACGTGGAACAAAAGACATGTGGAAATGGGCCAAATTTTGAAATGCTCTTGGATCTTGACCCCGATTTGGAAAAAGTATCTAAAATGGTGGAATTAGTTTTACGGCACAGCTTTAAAATTGTAAATAAGTATGCAGAGAGCTTAAATGACATTCGTTTATTCCACCTTGAAAATCAAAAGATAAATTTGGAGGTTTTGAGAGTTGAAACTGATTTTGAGAATTTTCAAACTTTACTTCAAAAATTGACTGAACGAAAAGCAATAATTGAAGAAATTGAAGAAATTAAAAATTTGGGATTATTTTTAATTGACAATGCAACATTAAAAGAACATGCCAATCTCACGATACAAAATTGCCTTGATGTTTTATTTGAAGTAATTCCTGAAGTAACCGACAAGTCAGTGATTGATGCAAAGGAGAAGATGCAAACAATAATTTACACTCTTCAACATGAGCCAGATACTATTGAGGAATATGTCATTTATTTGCTTTACATGGAAGACGTTGACAATAAAGTTGTTGAAGTTGAAGAAGATTTGGCCAGAATTAAGAAATTAGTTTATCTCATGTATCAATACAAAATAAAGGTAGACGAATCATTTGAAGAAGAAGAGGAGGAGGTTGAAGAAATTGAGGACTATGAAACAAATGAAGAGGAGAAAGAACTCGAAGACGAAGAGATTCTTGACGAAATAGAAGATAAACTTGATGATGAAGAGGAAGAGCTTGAGGACGAAATTGTGGAAGAAATTGGCAATTTAGGATTGGATGATTTGGAAGATGAAACTAATGAGGACTTTGAGGAAACCGAGATAACTAAAAGTAAAGACTCGTCGGATATGAATGAGACAAATGAGAAACTGGAAAACGAAATCGAAATACAACAGGGGGAAAATGAGACCGCTGAGAAGCTAGATGAAGATGAAGAGAATTTAGAGCTTGGAATTTTGACAAATGAAGATGAAATTAACGAGGAAGTTGAAGCAACTGAGGAAGTTGAGACAAATGACGAAGTTGAAGCAACTGAGGAATTTGAGACAAATGAAGAAGTTGAAGCAACTGAGGAATTTGAGACAAATGAAGAAGTTGAAGCAACTGAGGAATTTGAGACAAATGAAGAATTTGAAGCAACTGAGGAAGTTGAGACAAATGAAGAATCTGAAGCAACTGAGGAAGTTGAGACAAATGAAGAATTTGAAGCAACTGAGGAAGTTGAGACAAATGAAGAATTTGAAGCAACTGAGGAAGTTGAGACAAATGAGGAATTTGAAGCAACTGAGGAAGTTGAGACAAATGAAGAATTTGAAGCAACTGAAGAAGTTGAGACAAATGAGGAAGTTGAAGCAACTGAGGAATTTGAAGCAAATGAGAAAGATGATGAACTCGAGATTGGGATGGAGGATGATGATAATTCCGAGCTTGAGATTGGAATGGAGGAAGACGAGACAATTGAAGAAGATGATGAAGAGCTTGATGGCGAGAAAGATGAGACGTTGAATGTTTTGGAAATTCTAACCAATGACATGAATGAGGGGTCAGATATTATGGACATGGAAAATGAAGAGATTTTAAAAGAGAAGGAGGAAAAGACTTATCCTGAAGAGGAAGAGCTTAAAGCCATGCTGATTACTGTTAAAGAGGTTGTAAGTGAGCAAAAGGATCTAGTGCCAATCCTAGTAGAAGAATTGATAGAACAATTGGACGCAGAATCTCAAAAGATTTTTGACCACTTGACAGAAATGAGATTAGTTGTGAACGCTTTGGCCGCAAATGCTATTGATCCTTCATCTGATCCTATCGCAATGACTTCGGCGCTTAGAGAATCCCTTGATATTTTACTCAAGGAAAATGAGAAAGCAGAGCAAATTAACATATACCAGAATCAATTAAAGGTAATAACACACACATATATTATTGTTTTTAACATTTTCTAACATGGAATGGGTTTTTATTCCTCTTAAATAGTTTGACATAACTCAGTTTGATGAGCTGCAAGAGTTAATTGAGTTTACAACAGTGAGATACGATTTATGGGATTCTGTCAAAAAGTTTGGATTCAGAAATAATTCCGAATCTGAGGATAAGAGCAATGAGGAAGAAAGTGATTCGCCCGACGAGGAAGAAATGAGCTCTGGATCTCACACTGACACTGAGGAAAGTGAAAGTTCAGGTGAAGAAGAAATGAAATGAGAATGTTTTGTACATGACATTTATTTTCCCTTGTGTAATGAACTGAAGTAGATTAAAAGTTACATTAAAAACATAATAACACAAAATATTCATTCATTCGATTGCTTTCTCTAATTAACCATAATTATGTAATTACGCATAATTATATTAATTATTATAAAGACATTTTCTATAATCTGCCATTAAACATTATTTTAGAAGCAAAATTGCAAATTAATATTATTGCCAATCTTTTCTAATAAAATTGCTACTGCTTTTCATATGATGCTAAAAATAATAGATAGATAACTAAAATTAGTAATTTCGCCTACATTATTTTGGAAGATGGAAATCTATTTAAAAGAATTCAAACTGCGTTGTTTCATGAACTGAGCATGAATTCTTAATTACATGAATATCACGCCCGTTGCTTTGATGAGACCAGTTTGCCGTACTCATATACATATTAACCTGGACATATTCTAAACTAGTTTTCTAATTTATTTATAATTATAGCATAATTAGCAATATTAATATTTTTAATAGCATATATCATAGTATAGAGTGAAACGTATAATTACCAAAGTATCTAGTAGGGAAACACTATAAAGTTTTACATCATTACATTGTAATGATTACAAACAAAACTTGCTGAAAAAGAAAGTTGATAACAAAAATTTGAAACTAATTAATTTGTTCAGCCTAACTTATTATTCAATGATATAACAATATTTATTTATATTTAATATCAGCCAGTGGCAATATGGCACTATCGAAATTTCACGGAGGAATCAATAATAGAGACAGAGCGTCATTCTATTGATTGCCCACACACGATATTCGAAGTGTTTTAAGTAATTTAACCGCAACAATTATTATTATAATGTACAGGGTGTCCCCATGTAACATATCTCTGCTAATTTCCCTATTTATTTATATATAATTTTAGTAGATAAATGTCCTATGCATTATCATTCATTCATAATTTAAAAAAAACAAATTTAATTAATAGTTAAGTGATTAAATAAATAACCCTGAATTACCATTTCTGTCATTAATAAATGTACGAGACAAGTTACTCGTACATACCATATTTTTCTTCATCTATTTGTTTTGATAAGACCGACCCAACGAAATCAACTGACTTGCAGTGATAAAGGCAATTTTTTGCACCTTAATGTTCCTAAGCGTCCTCGATATTTTGCACACGGTTAATTACTCATAAATATGGCACCTTGAATGGAAACCTTCAGGAAGTTATTATGGACAAGTCAACGATTGAAATAATCAATAATGAATAGCTTTCAGGTTTTGGTTTTGGATTTGTGTCAAGTTACATTTTTCGTTATTTTTCGATAAAAGATACACCAAGAAGACTTTCACTTTTAAATACAAGAGTTAACTGAGCAATGTACAATGTGCATTTTTTTTGTCCATGATTTGTAATGATATTATAGCGTTCCAAAGCCATAGTCTTATTTACCATGTGGCTAACTACGTAATACATTGATTTTTTATGTAAAATTACTAATTTGAAACTTTCAATGTATTGTAGTGGAATGTTTTGGGTGAACCATTTACTGGCCATAAGAATTTCTATTCCAGTTTAATTGCGAAATATTTGTAATATTTGTGTTAAATCTGAACAATTTTCTAGTTTTTCAAGTCACTTAAATTTGTATGTAGATGCGAATCTCCAGTTCATTTTTATATAACGGTATGATTGTAAACTACTGCGTTATTTATGAGATTGAAATAATTTGAAAGATATTGAATATAAACGTAATTAATTCAAATCCACATTCGAAAGTGGATTTGGGCATCATGGTATTGGATTGGTTCGTTTAAAGACTATTGGACTGGACACAAGACCTATTTTTCGAAACAAATCCCTGGCATGTTCCAAGGCATCAGAAAGTCTACAAGATTCACTTCAGTGTTAAGCAAGATTAATCTTGGTACATTAGAGAGACAAACATTAGAGAGAAAGTTGAAATTCAATATTGTCTAGATATTAGAATGATACCCAGGAAGATGAGACAGCGACACAAAATTCTCCTTTCATGATCCACCCAATTTCACAACGCTGAAATATACCAAAGAAAAAAATACTATTAAACAACAGTTGTAAAAGACTATTAATATTTGTCTACATATTAAGATTTTTCTTTCCTAAAATTTTCACAACATGCAGTGTAAAAATATATTTTTTAAACTCATATTCTATCTCAAATTCTAAACAAATTAAAACTATGAAATCCCAAAACGTTTTGTTTGAAAATTTTAATTTATATGCATTGTATGTATAAGTAGTGTCTAATAAAAAATAAATAATTAGGTTAAACCTTTTTTGGAAAGTTTCTTTTTAATTTAATGGAATTTTATAAACTTGTTATCTAAATACCTATGTAACTTTTGTCTCCACAATAAGGAAATTGCTTTGAGTGTTTTGAGTCTAGGCTAGACTGTCTAGCACGAAACGTTGCTGGAATTATGGAAAAGTGTGGAGAAATGTCTCAGTTGAGCAATGGGCAAAGAGCTATATTATAAAACTCGTGACCTACTTTCCTTGCTCCCTGTCCTTATAAGTAAATAACCTCTTATTTGATTAAGTAGACATGTTAATAATACATTGCTTACCCGCATTAAGCCTTAGCAGGACTTTCTCGGGAGATTACATGTGTGTAAGTAGGAGATTGATATGATCATCTTTTGATACGCATAATCCCATCGTCTTCATCGTTGATTCATCATATGCCAATTGGACTACATTGATTGTAGACTGTAAATACGGAGCATGAAGGATTCTATTGGGATAAAAGAAATAAGATTTGGTCAACGACAAGATCCTTTGATTTGTTTTCTAGAGATTTGAGAAGCAATGAAATAAAAAAGGCAGAACAGGGACAAAAGAGAGAAGGTGAAATTAGTGTGTTTGTCGGTTGCTGGGCTCGTTTCCTTTCATACGGAGAGAGAAAATCCAAAGCTGCGTTTATTCTCCAGTCAGACATTTAATAGACATATACTGGCTGGGATATACACTATGTAGAAACTGGGTGCGGTAGAAAGCAAAGAAGTACCCAGAGACATAAATTCTGGAGATTATTTGGACTGATGTGTTGTTAACTGAATTGGATGAGGAATCTTTGTCAGTCGTTGAGCTCAATCTTGAAGTTTCTCTCGTTTTATTTGAGCAAGTTGATGCAGAAATGGAGCAAGTGGTGAAAGTAGGCTGAAGTTCTCCCTTTTCAAAAAAAACTTGATGAAGCTTGATGAATATGCTCCAGATCCAATTTGGACCGTCCAAATATAGCTCATTTATTTATTTCATTAGGAAAATGGATGAGCCATGGGCAAATGAATTAGATAAAAGGGGAGTTTGACAAATTATCCACATAAATTATGTTAGACATAATAAAACATGGAAGTAACGAAGACATACGCATACCAAACATGAAACACTGATTTTTTATGCATCCTACATGCCAAGTGAAAATAATTTCTACAAGTAAAAGAAATTGATTTTGGCGAAAATATAAAATGGAATTTTGGATACATGGGTTCTAAAAACTTTCACAATAAAAAATTTGTGATATAACAAATGTACATACTTTGGATATGTGAAACTATTTATATTTTATATGAAACATGTAAGAGTAAGATGGATGAATCAACTTACCTGATTATTATTAATTGATGAAATTAAATTGTAGACAACATGAGAAAGTTGTTTCACTTGATGAGCACAATAATATGAGCTTAAAAAATGCGTATAAATTATAGAAAAGTTAAATAAGTGTGATTGTGAAAGTAGGTTAACATTGTAAGAGTTTTTCCCCGAAGGGAAAATTTCGGTGTAGTGGATTGATTCGCTACATTTTGAAGAATAACTCTGCCTGGTAACTGAACAAGAATAAGTTCGTGTGAGCACTAAATCGATCGTGCTGTTGCGCTTGTCGTTTTTCTCAAAAATAGTTAGCAAGACATGCTCAACTCTTCTCCTACTCTCCCTTTCTTAGCCTGCTTTCTCTTTGCAAAATTTCATGCAAATTTCTTTCCAGCTTTCACTCCATTTTAGCCCTCAAAATATGTATATGCAATTAATGTAGAGATGCCCAGGATTAAAAGGATTAAAAAATAAAAGAGTTTACCATTAAAAGATTTTTGATTTATTAATTTTATTGTCTAAAATTTTACTACGAGACTCGTTATGAGAGCAATGGATCAAATTAATTAGTGGAAACAAGAATTTTGGAAAATGTTTTACCAAAATAAAAAAAAAATAAAAAAAATATAATAGACATGTAAAAGAAAATGACAAAAACTTATATTCCATTGCAATCTTGCATTACTTGTGCAGATTGTGCAGAAGCACCGGCTTGCGTTTTAATACTTTGAATGAGGAAACAAATCGTTGAAGAATTTCTTCCGTACAACCTTCCGGGGAAATTACTTGGAAAATTATCAAGGTTTCAATTAATGGCCCTTGAGCAAGAGCTAGAAATCCTGGAAGAGTGACCTACAACAAACAATTGTGATATAATTACAAAACCCTGCATAATTTAGTTACGATTGAGTATAACTGGATACCTCTTCAGAAGAATAGAACAAGGACCTCAGTCTCAAATGTCGCAATACGTGCTTGAGTACATCGTTAGAGATTTGACAGTCAATCCATAAACTCTCCAATTCTAAACATATCAAAAAGAAATATTTGTTTGGAAAATCAATGGCAAATAATTTTCAATACTTTTCAAATTCAACATGACTGGTTCAGCTGGATTTTCTCCCAAAAAGCCTCGATCAGATATGTTCATACATCCTTGAAGTTTCAGGGTTTTTAGCAACACCAAATGTTTGAAGAAAGAAGACAAATCATTGTCCGTCCCATCCCAATCCATTAAAACAAGACTTTTCAAATGTTCGAAATTTTGAATCAAATCAGTAGCTTGAAATAATCGAGCTCGAGATAATTTTGAAGTCTTTTCTTGAAACTCAATCTCTAATGAAGTTAGATTCCGTCTGGAATGTTGCAAGAAACAGATTGGAATATTTCTGCTAATATCACCAGGAAAGCAAAGTGATAGAGATCTTAGTTTTGAAAGTGGAGCTTGAATAAAACTATCGTCCACATCTGAGTCGGCTGAAGTTTCAGTATTCAGTGAAATGTGTTTCAAATTTTTCAACTTGTTAAAGTCTAAAAATTTTGTAAATCCAGAAAGAGATTCAATTGTTTGAATTAAATTCAATTCCGCAGCAGGAATAGATTCTTCATACGCTTCGCTAACGTTCAACAATTTAGATCCAGTTTTCAAACAAGCCGTTGCAACCTTAGGGAAAATTTCCGTTTGATGCATATTCTCCGCATCAATATATCGAGGTTTGTTTGCAGATGTTAGTAAATCCACAACAGCATCAGCTATTTTGGAATTTACTAATTCCAGATATTTTTTATCCAAAAAATCATTTTCTTCATCCTCGTACAATGGGATCAAAGGGGCCATGAGAAGGTGCGGCGTTTTGAGATGCACGAGACTACGACTGCATTGTAAAATAAACTTTAAAAGATCCAATTCTTCTTCTTTCTCCCAAGAAAGAAACTCAATTGACAACTTTTCTAATTGATTAAGCTTTTGCTTTGATTTTTCGTTAACACTTGGCTCATTTGTTTCATCAGTCCATCCAGTGCACACCAAAGTTCCGATATCCAGTTCCGTTAAAGATTCGCAAAAATTAAATATGGACCAGAATGCAGGAAGTGGTATTCTATGATCTGCCAAATGCAGCGAGATCAGTGAAGTAGACAATTTCTGTAGCAAATTGGTATATAGGGGATTGTAGATCCAGTCGTTATCACTTTCGTATGTATCGCATTGTATCACTACAGAATGCCAAGGTACTTGGGACTTTTTGAAAGCATCGTCTATCATCTGCCTGTGGCTGTGTATTACCAAAGCGAACTTTTGCAGCTGACTTGTATTATCCACCCACTTTTGAGTTTCTTTGCAAATTAGCCGCATATCCATCAGGGCCCAAACATCCAAGTAATTCAATACAATATCTCTAGCCTGAAATATAACTCATGTTAATACTATGTCTTTGAATAATTTTATTTTAAATATACAATTTCCGGAAGATCCAAGAGCATTGAAGAGCCAGGCATGTTTAATTCTTCTTGACCAGGTAAATCCATTTGGGAGAGTTTAGACGACAACTTGTCCACCGGGTCAGCAGAAGACATGATTTTGCCGATTTAGCTAAAATGTACAATGCAAGATGGGATTGAGAATAATTCCAAGTATTGAAGAGGAACAATAATCTATGGAGCGGATGGAGTTAATTGTTCGTGTGCACATGTGCAATCTCTTTCGGTGGATACGAATTTTGGGAGCGCGCGGTCTGCCAACTCGGCAGAGGCCCACAGACACATCAACACACTCACCAACCAACCAACCGGTGGTACTTGGCAAGCACGGCTCACAATCACTTTCCAAACCACAGACAAACAGGTCAGTTAAAAATCACTCTCGACAAATTGTCAAGAAAATTAATTTACCTTAATAATACTTCTCTCTCATATTTTAAAATACAAAAAATTAAATAGTATGCTTATTTTTAAATTTTCAGCATCTTTCACTTCAAGAAGATATATATTAGACAATCAATATGTTTGTCAACTGGAAAAAGTTTTTCTTACTTTTCCTTATCGCATTCCCAATTGTAACGCTAATCACTGAAAAGAGTAAGTTGATTTATGTCAGAAATTCGTCGTTCCCTTGTTATATTTTTTTTCTGTAGACTATGCCGTAAGGGCCGAGGACGAGGTTGATGCGGATGACGATGGGGTGGACATTGAACCTGATGGCGCCGAAGAAACGGCGGATACTGCTGTCACTGAAGAAGAAGATGCGGCTCAGCCCGTTGGAAAATCTCCAGATGGAGAATCCACAATTTTGTTCATTAAACCCAGAGCTGGAGTTGTTGGTCTGAACGGAGCACCTGGTAATTAATTAATTCTACAAAACTATTATTTTCAAACAAACTTTTAATGATGTACATCAGATTTCTGATTTTTGTTGTTGATGTAACTCATCTAAGGAACCTCTGAAATGTCTTATATGATTTTTTTTTTTAATTTAAAAAGTAACAAATTATATAATTTTATTATTCGTCTATTTTATCTAGAACTTCATGCTGGGAAAATTGTCGAATTTTTGGTTGGATTTACTAACAAGGGAAAAGATGCTTTTACTTTGGAATCATTGGACGCTTCTTTCAGATACCCACAAGATTACTCTTTCCACATTCAAAATTTCACTGCTTTGCCCGTAAACCGTATTGTAAAGCCCAAGGAACAAGCCACTCTCTTCTACAGCTTTTACACTGATGAATCTTTTGCTGGACGTCCATTTGGTCTTGTCGTCAGTCTTGGATATAGGGATTCGGTAATAATTATTATTACAAACAATTTTATTATTATGGTTTATTCTCCCGTTTATGTCAGCTTTTACATTCCTTTTGAAGGGACTCTACAAACTTTTAGAAATGTTTTATTTCTCGTTTGAAGAGTTGCATAGCGTAAAAGTGTTACAAAACGGACAAATTATTGAATTATTGTTTTAAAACAATAGTGACTTGATTATGATGATAACTTATTCGAGTCTTGTTATATAAAACAAACAGTTTTTTTTTCTTTACTATATTATTGCCATCCTATATTCACAGTTTTTGCTTATAAATTACAGGAAGGAAAACCATTCATTGATGCTGTTTTCAACGAGACTGTTAGTATTGTTGAAATTGAAGAAGGTCTTGATGGAGAAACTTTCTTTTTGTACGTTCTAATGGCTGCATTTGTCGTTCTCCTTTTGGTCTTGGGTCAACATCTTTTATCTTCGTATGGAGGAAGAAAGGCACCAAGAAAGCAACAAATTGAGCGTGGAACAACCGACTCCGATGATGTTGACTTTGAATGGATTCCAGAAAGTTATAAAAAATCTCCAGGAAAGAGCCCAAAAAGTCCAAAGCAAAGACGTCCAGTAAAAAAGGCTGATTAACCACCTCAAACAAAAGCCTTCACCTTACTCATTAATCAATTCATTTGTCCTATTATTTCACTATCATGATTTAATTCACTGCCCTTGATGGGCTTTGTGATTGGTGTTCACAATTTCAATTTGTTTTGTTTGTCACCTTGTTGGTGGTTTTGGGTGCAATTTCGTATAAAAAATAATAATGTTTATAAAACACCAATAATCTTTACTCTTTACTCGTTTAAAAATAAGAGTTTTGAAGAACAATGATAATAATTCTTTTATAAAAATTTAATTCGTTGATATATTGTAGTCGTTTGTGTAATATTATGTTATAGAATTTATTGTTTTGGGTGCCTTGTTTTATTTATAAGTTAAATAAGTTTGTGTTGCAAGTTGCATGTGAATTTTGTTTGTCTGACTGTTGGGACGTTGCAGTTTCTGTTCTGTTTAATTTAAAATATTTAAATTGTGCGCATTTGACAAGGCAAATAAAATAGAGTCTAATTTTGTAAAGGTAGATAAATTTAGACATAGTTTTGATTGGCTCAAACAATAATTATATGAATTAAAGAAAAAAAAAGGAAAGAAGTCAAAGTCACTTTGTCGTCTGAAGAATTTGTTAACCTTCAAAGGATCAAGCACATTCATTTTACAAATTTACAATCTGTCTGTTGCTAACTCATTAAGCCGTTCATTGGATTGGTATACAGAAGAAATTAGAAGTGGGAATTGATCAAACGATTTTCCGCGTTGTCAGTCATAAGATTTGCTTTCACTCATTTTCTTGCATCCTTGCTTTTGCCTTCTAGACATTGACCTGGTACGAATCATGACATGAAAGGAAATTGTAAAGTCGACTAAATGCCAAATTAATATAATTTTTCTTGAAAGTCAAGAGATCACTTTAAAGAAATAGTACAATATTTTATTTACACGTACAATGTCCTAACGTTAATATGTATCTAATATATAACTTTGTATTTATCTTTGTAAACTATTTTCCAACATTTTAATCAAAGGCGTTGTCTGTTTGTACGCTTCCCTTTCATTAATTAAAACTCTTGCCAACTTTCTATGTTGCGAGTTGGAAGATTTTAACGCTGCAACAATCAGCATTAAATTGAACACATCTCTTTGTGCATTGGACCCTCCGATTGAAGATAAACTATATCTCATATCATACAAATTATCCACAACTTTTGAGTACCTCTCTTCTTTGAAATCAATGATGGCTTGAAGTAATGGGGTTGTTACTGAAGGATGGTCGGCTAATTCTCCGTTTGATTTTCCAGTTGGGACAGTTTCTAATAATTCATTTGCTAATTCAAAGTTTCCACAACCTGCGAATGTCATCATGAAATGGAAATCGTTGAATGTAGAAATATGACATGTAGAATATGATTTGCACAAATCTAGGGCTTTTTCCCAATAATACTCTTTTAGGCTTGAGGGATCCAATATCAAAAGGCGATACAATAAAGAAGATGTGTCCACAATGTCTAACATTGTTTTACTTTCGGATGCCCTTTCAATAATTTCGTTTTCAAAAATCTCAACCGCAGTATCATAACTACCATTTTCCATATGAAAAAGGCCTACATGCCAATAGTTATGTGCTGCAATATGATTGCATTTTTTCCAATGCTGTACTGTCGAGTTCATAAAGTACAATCCTTCGTTAATTCGTCCTTCCATTTCAAAAATGTGGGCTAAAGCGTGTGTTGCCCAACCGTCCGTAATATTCTTCTCCAGTGCTTTCTTTGCGTACAACTCTGCCTTCTGATATTGGTTGTTTTCTTCCAAACCATAAGCGTGCTATGCAATGCAAGACAATGAATTAATGATAAAAGAAAATCTGCGTTAGTCAATGATCAACCCCAAGCTGCAATCATAAATATATTGTTGGACTTACCATACCGTAGAGGTAGCTGAAAAAAAATATTAAATTATTGTGACATTAATTCATATAAGTTTGTTTAGATAATTTTTATACAACCTTGTCAGTGGATGTTTTTTGGTCTCCCAAATGGGGATTATTCTTGAAGGATTGTCCCTCAGTGCAGGGAGATTTCCTTGGTAGAAATATGTTACATTGGCCATTTTCAGTGCATGAATATTGGTAGGAAAGTCCAGCAAAATTTCTTCCCATAATTTGGTGGCTGTTGACAATTTGCCTTCAGCCCATGCAAGAGTCCCTTTAAGATGCAAGTACTCCAATTTTGAAAGAGAGTCTCTTTTGGTATTCAAAATAACCATCATCTCATCGTACTCTTCTTTAAGACTTTGGCTCGTCCAAATTGATTCCAATGTACCTTTAGTAGGTAGAAATTAAGGAATAGTTTTAATTCTTTTAGTTTAATTACCAATAAGTCTCAAATCCATGTTGAATATTCGTCCCAACACTATTATTACAAAAAAATAAGTATCAATTTCTTAGCATGTTTATATATGGACCTGTATTGTGCTAGTTGTACGTTTTCAATTACCAAAATTTGGATCAGCTTTGTACATATCTTGCATCGAGGTCACAATTCCTCCAACACTTGGATCATCCATCCATCCAAGCAGCTTAACATTCAAGGAAGGGCTTAGACAGCATATTTAAAAAAAAATTATATAATGCTTACACTTTCAATACCTGAGTTAAACACGCATCATAACATTTTGCTGCTTCATTTGACGTCGTACCCAATACAATTCCTTCATCCTGCCATGCCTGAAAATGATAATAAAATTATAAACTTTCCCTTAATAATTTATTTTTTACTATTTCACCTTGCAATCCTTCCACGTTCTCTGACTTTCACTCATTTTGTATTCAGGAGAAACAAATTATTTCGATTAAAATTTCAATGAGATTTATATATATGCACTGAAAACGAAAGTGCGAGTTGTTACTGCTATAAAGTATGATGTTGTCTGTTTAGTCAGATCGTATTAACCTTGAGTTAAACGTGACCAAATAACTGGAATAATACAAGTGCTCTATAACAGTTGGTGATAAAGTCGACCAATTTAAAGGTTGTAACTGTATGGGCTATATATTCCATGTGACTCGTAAATTGTATTGATCCAAGTTATTGATCCACATTTACAGATAGCGTCTAATAAATACATTGTATTACTTATGTAATAAACTGAATGTATCAAAATTCATCATAATGATGTAATCAATCCCACTCAAATTTCGCTTAAAAGTCAGAACTTGTCATTAGTTTACATAATAGAATGTCAATATGATCAATATCAAGGTTGCTATAATGTTTTGTTATTTAATTTATTGCAATATTTCAACTAATAATAGATGTAGCATTCATATATACCTACATCACGAGATTTAAAATGTACCGCAGTTAAAGCGAAGTAGACAAAACTAGCAAATATAAATTAATTCATGGACACAAGGTTTAATTTATTTATTTTTAGAATCATGTAGGAGAACCAGTTTAATTAGTTTGAAATAAATGTTATGGGTGAAAGTTGTATTATACTATAATTTATGGTTTCATGCTTTTGCAAAATCAGTTAGCAATGTCCATGCAGTTATTAGTATTTTTACATTTTTATTTTTTCTCTCTTTTAATCCTGTTTGACCTTTTTAAAGCAACTGAATAATATACTATTTATTACTGTGTATAACATATTTAAGTTACTTTCATGCATTTATGCCTATACAAATTGTATAATATATAAATAAGATATATTTTATCTTTTATGCAGATTATGCAGAATAGTGTTAAATGATTAAATGAACGAGATGCAGAATTTATTTTGTAATTTTTTCTTTGGTTTATAGAAGTAAATGCAGTTTGTTCATGCAACTTTCACATTAGAAAACTCTTTGCACTTTGTTCGTGCAAATAGCCCCTTATCTAAAATAAAAATCTTTTGAGCAAAATTGAGACATTTTCGCCTATTTCATACATATTTAATGGAAATGGAGCCTTTTAATTAATTTATGCATACCAGGAGAATTATGCTGTTCATTGTAAAATTAAATTGTAGTAGTAATATAACATCAACCAAAGGTTAAATTATGCCACCAGTCCGACGCCAGAATTTGTATTAATTTTGTTCAAGATCCTGGTTCTGTCAAATCTGTCTCTCTTACATTTCCATCTAAGTATAGTCGCATTTTAAATATAAAATACAACTATGTAGTTACAACTTTTTCTCTCACGGGGAATTAAATTAAATGCGAAAATTATACATTATAAACAACTTCTTGTTACTCAAGTATTTTTTATATACAGGGTCACACAGATCTTTCGATCAAGTGAACCATGAAACCAAGGGAAATTCGTTGCTGAGTTTGATCGAAAGATCTGTGTGACCCTGTACAAAAGGTACAATACACGTCCAGCAAATTTTATTTTGCAAATATATTGAAAGAAAAAAAAGCGCTTTAACTATTCATTTGCTTTTTGTTCCGAGCAGTCCTTTTGTTTTATGTACGAATTTGCACCCTTGCTCGCAAATGTTGCAAAGTATTTACTTTGATGTAAAGCTTAAAATCTCTTTTGGTTTTTGCAATTTCCTTGCTCCAATAAACAAATGAATAAATGTTCCGAGTTATACTTTGATGTTCTGGGTTTGTTTCAGCTTAGCAAACTTTGTTTTATCAAAGGAAATACATTCTTCCTCCATAGACTGGGGATTTTTACATGTTTCAAGAGACTTAAAATTTTTATCAAATATCAAATGCACAAGGTTGGAGAAACAAAAGTTGTTCCCATAATGTTAGAGTCTGTTTGAGTGAAAGGATTATGAATACAAAAGAGCTAAAGTTTTAAACCCTTAAAAAACCTTGGCCTCATCCGAATTCACTTTAAATTGGATTCTCTGAGCTCTATATTTCGTCATGAGTAGTTTCATGTTGTAACTTTGAAAGTTACCTAATATTGCACTTCACTCGACCTGAATAAATATAAAGGCTTCAAACAAGATCTTTGTACAAAATGGCCTATTCAAAGAATATTAAACTTTTAAAGTTGCTTCAAAGTTAGGGCTAATCCAGTAATTTTGATCTGTTGAGCTGGTCAATTGAATTAGTTATTATTACACAAGTTGGATAAACCCTTGCTCTTTTGGGATGTACTATATACGCCTCTATTCTCTTCTGTGCAAGCTGCAGTTTGTAAGGAACTTTCTCCTCTTTCTCCTTTCTCTACAACAAAATTTCTAAAGCAATAAGTTTTCTAAAGAAAGTGACTTGGAAAAGCTTGTTAGAGTTGTAAGATGTCATTTGCGTTCACTCAGAAGTTTTTATTGTTGGTAGTAATTTAATTTTAATGGAGATGCATGAGTTGGATTGCATGAGTTTACTCTTGTGTAAAAATGGGTTTTTGAGATCCGAGTAATAATTAATCATTCCCAGAATAAAATAAAATAAAATATACATAAAAGTATGTGTACAGTGTATATTTCAAAATCAAGCTGTGGTTTAAAAAAAGAGTTGACCAGGTAAAATTATTTATTTATTATAACCTTGCATGTCATTCTGACAAAGCTTTTGACTTTCTTTTCCACTTTACTCTTTATACCTCTTTCATTTGAAGATTTTTTTTGTTTAAAACACACAGAGAATATTAAACCTTTGAACTTGTATAAAATTAAACTCAAGCATGCAAGAAATGGAGGGCAAGGCTTATAAGTCACTTTATTCTGCTGGGAACGTGCTAAAATACCTTGAAAATCTATATAAAGTCGAGTATTAACTAGTGCGCGTTGTGAATATTAGAGCAAAAAGCAAATCCCAAAAGCTGATACATCCACTTTGCTCAGTTATCTGGAAAGATCATCATTTCACCTCCACTAGTTCAGACTTTCCTTCATTTCTCAAATCTATCTGGGTCACTCTTCTCCACCAAGGACATGAGATTCCGTTCAAGATAATGTTATAATTACCTAAGCAGGTAAGAGGTCTTACGTTTGTGAAGAAAGTTTTGTTAGGTATCATGAATAACGAAAGAACCTAAAATATGGATGAAGAACAGTTGCGTAATCCTTAAATTGCACCACTTGAAAGGAGATGCAACAGCAACTCTTTACATCTTTCTTAACCTCGCCTTCAATGTGTACATTACTTGAAAAGATTAATACTCTTATCTATATCGTCTGACACGGTTAATATATGTCCAACGGATTTTTAATTTGTCTGCACAATGGAGTTGGAAAGGAGAAAGGAACTTCACGCATGTAGACTGCATGGAAAAAGTCAGGAGGATTGAGACATGTTTATGTCTATTTTACAAAACCGAAGTTTGCTTCTTTTAAGACCCTTGCTTGAAATTTATTCTGTTTTAAAAGGACCGACTTTCAACTTATGCACAACATTAATTTTCTATTTGAAAAAAAATCAAATTATTTGTGCTTTTTAATCAACTTTTTCCTTATAAAGTTTTATATAACAATTTTACAAACTTTATAGTATACCCACAAAGTAACAATTATAAATATAGATATAACTACTTTATCTTTATATAACTAATATTTTAGAATTTAGAAACGAATGGTGAAATTGTAGCACAAATTTTGGCTCATTGTCACTAGGATTATGGAAAGCTTTGCAAACACAAACCTTTCAGTAAGTTTCAGTCTTCCGATTATGTGCCTTGAATTAGGCCTCGCCATTTTCTGCAAATATAGATAAATCAAGCTCATAATTCCGTGAACGGGATTAGTGGTGATTATGCTAAGAACAATAGAAAGAATAAGCGAAAAGATTGCTGATAATTAATCCTTGACAAATTGTACTTGGTATGCAAAGTTTTCGTATCATAAATTAAATTAGTAACAAACCAATAAAAAATTGGCGATAAGTTTATTAGTTTTATACTAAAAAGTTCACTGAAAGCATATTTTTTAAAAACAAACAAAAATATACTATTTCTTTATAATTTTGATCCGAGGATATCTATTATTTGAACAAGTGATCAGAGTGGTGTATTTATTATCCGGAAATGTTTACAGAAATTGCAGACGTCTCAGCCTTATTTTTCTAGTTGTTTGATCTTCATTTGACTTTGTTTATAGCTTTCACCAAATAGTGTTCTTTCCTATCAATTAACGCAACACGGTGTTCCCACATTTCATTTGAAAACAATAGTTACATTAGGATGCCACAAATCATTAACGACTGCGGTTGATATAAAAACAACAGCAACAGTAAATCTATAGTAAATCAATTTCTCCAACATCCAACTTTGATAAGGAATAATTTCTCTAGACTGGTAGCAAAGTAATAGTTGTACCTATGATAATTATATTATTTGTATGGTTTTTTTTAGCACGCATTGACTTCAAGAAAGTGTTTTTAATGCTATAAAATAAGATAAAATTACAAATCTTGACTATACAATACCTTTCAAAAAAACTTGGAAGCCTAAAAAGCTCTAATTTTTTAAACCGATTATACATACATAAATGGGGATTAAGGAGTTTCCGAAAGAAATCTTAAAATTTCTTCATAAAATGAAAAGGTGTCTCAAGTTGCAGATACAATTTTATTCTACAAACTGAAAAAAACCTGGTTAATGCTTTATTAAAAATTAGAACGTGTCATAATAGTTATTATTCTACATTTATACATGTTTATTTACTTAGGCATGCATTTATTTTTTTACTACATGTCAACAAATAATAACAAGAAAGATTACCTCAAAAAGAATAAAATATAGAATGATGGCAAAATCTACTCTCCTTTTGTGATCTCACCATAAAAGCCCTTCATATGATTTATATTGTGTATGTATATTTAAGTAGTGAGGAGATGAAAAATAATTGCACATTAATTCTACAAATGCCATGATAAGTTGACTGGCGCCAGCCAAGGTAAGAAAACCCGAACTACTAGATTATGCCTGGAGCTTTTAACTACTCACAACTCAACAACATTTTTGGCTTGTCCTCTCTTCATCTTTAATTAGTAGTGTGTGTTTCCATTTAGCTTGAAAGATGACGAATTTTTTGCAAAATTTACACAAATAAAAGTTCATCTTTGTGGCATCTCTTTGGTCCTGTTTTTTGCTGCTTTCGTTTACAAAGTGAGACACAAAGACTTTAAGAATTCAACTGAAGCTATTTCAAACTCTTATGCAAACTTACCCTCGTTTAATAGAAACAACCTTGACATTATATGTTTTATGTTAATAATATGCTGTAAGAATTTTTAGGGATTGGCAGTTTAACTTTTGTTAGAGAAAAAATGAGATTAGATTCAACTTGCTTTGTGTGTCAAACAAAGAGCCAATGTCAAAGTCAAGGAGTGCAAACAATTTAATCCACAAAAAGCTTAAATATTTCTCTTTTCTGTTCAAAAGGTTATGTAGTTGTAGGCTTACCAAGTTTTTAATAATGAGTGAACACCCACACGTCTACATTCATTATTGTTCAATGAATAAAATTTGCATGCAAATTTACATTGTCTATTTTTTGAGTAAACTATCAGCTAAAAACCACAATAAAATTTTACTAGCTCACCTTGCTATTTTGTTTACTCCCTTTTAAGTCTGAGGTCCAAGAATGTTTTCAGAATCAAAACAAATAAAGCCTTCTTCTTCTTTAAATAAATTCTTTGAAATACAATAAGCCATATTGTGCATGTTGTATCCATTGAGAGTTATTATTTTTTGTTAATAATAAAATTAATAAATGCTGCATTTTTTGGTGATGGGGGATTAAGAGTAACGTGCTGTCCGACAGGTTTGTTGATTGTTGACTCTCTTTCATTGTTGAATAGAATGCTTCAAGGACTTATATTGACCTTATCATCTTTCTCTTTTAGAAAGATCTGGTTGGTAACAGGAATCAGCTTTTTTCGTGATTCTTAAATTTATAAAGCAAAGCCGGCCGGTATTATGTTACATAAGTATTTTGTAGCTCGTTACCTCTTGAGGTATTGTTGCAACAGTCATTGTATTCCCAAAATAAACTAGAGGGCTTATACTGACTTATACATATGTAAAAACTTGCTTTGAAATTATTTTCACATTAAATACATGGAAGCTGGTAATTTACAGGTTTGTGAGTAAACATATTTGGCATACTCGTCAATTATGTCAGGCAAAATTAAGAGCACTCATATAAAAGTTCAGCAACCTCCGAAAACAAGAACTCGTTTCTTTGGTCAAAGCCAATAAATCTGTATAGACAGGTTGAATGACAGTAATTTAATCCTTTTACCAGATGGAATATTAAGGTACCTGCAGCTTAAGTTTTGCGTAATTCTTTAATTTGCGAAAAGAGTGAGTATATAAAGGACAATATAACATTTATATTAGATTTTTGCAAGGTTGAAACAATAATGTTGAAGAATATATAATTTTCTCTTATGTTTCCTATTCCAGCGCATTGCGATCGCAGTTCAGCGCGGGAATGTGGCCGCGATCTTGGGAACATTGCCATCAGGGCGTGAGCTCGATGAGATATTTTATTTTTAGACATATTTTTTTTTTTAATGCCGTAAGGGTGCTTAACAGTGATTGGTGGATTTGATTGATTTTTAAACGTAGATTTTCTCGAAATTTCAAATATTGTATAACGTGTATGTGTAATTCAAGTATGGATAAACAACAACAATGCTAAATTTTATATTTGTAAATCCTAAACCAGATTGAAGTAATTTTCTCTTCTTTCTCCGAATTATTTTGCATCACTTTTAAGTTTATCTCAAAGTTGTTCCACTTTAATTTAAGGTCGAAGGCGTCAGAATGATATAAAGGCCACATCACAGTGAAATCATTTTGGCGTTCAAGGATGTTGACCTGATATATGACTTGCATGACGTTTCATATACCCCTGCAATTTAAGATATAGATATATACCGATAATCACAATCACTGATCCTTTTTACCATCCCTTTCAGTTTTTAATATTCTTACATACTATAATTAGGGCGTAAGAATTTCAACCAAAAATTCACAACATGATTCATAGTTTTCTCAAACCAAAATACTCTTTTCACTCCTTTCTGTTCCCATTGAAAAAAGTTGAATTTGGTCAGAGGGAGGAGATATATGAATGCTTCGGGTGGTTATCAATTCAAACCTATCATCGGGCATCATTACACTTCATCTATTGTGATAATATAATATCTAAGTTGTGCATTTATAATAACATTGTTTTATCTGCTATTTTGTATTCATAGAAGTGATTGAGAAACTTATGAATCATACGAGTTTAAATTAAGTGAGAAGAGTCGTGATACATTTGGGTACTTGAAAGGAAAATACCAAAATGTGAAAAACAACCTCGAATGTTGGGTCTCATTGTCAGTACAATAATATTGAATGTCGGTCGGAGCCAATTCATGTCTGGCCAACCCAAAATTTTGTTGATGGTTTTGATAAAATTTTAGTTACTTTGCTCGGACATTAGTACATAAAAGTGACAAAAACGAATATACCTCTTTTAATTATGCATGCCAAATTGGTCAAGTCAAAAGCAACAAAATAGAACTGCAGGCAATTTAGATGCTCACAATAATGTAGCATAATCTTAATTGGTCTGGGTGTGGAAGATGGTTTAGAGGATAGGTCAAGATTACATCTTAAATATGTATATTTTATTATTATAGAATCAAGACAATGTTTTCCCTATTGTAATTATACAATTATTCTCATCAATTTCATTTAGATATTTGCACTTTTCCTCTCCTTGATTGATCCCAAACAAAGCTGATTTTAACTAATCTTAAGTGCATTCTATATAAGCATGTGTTGTATAGCTATATAAGCTTCATTATAAATAACTTCATTTAATAAAAAAGAAGGAAGCATTCAAAAGAGCCGAAAGAAACAAATGGGCGAGCAGAGAAAGATAAATAGACACCAAGTCCTACATTGTGCAGGCCTTGTATAATGATGTATATGTGTACACATATAAATACTCGTGTAAAGCTAATAATCAGGACTGAAAAGTTTTACACATTTTGAGGCAGGTTGGGACCGGGTGTCAAGGATCTAAAGGGTATCTTCTGTGGGAGAAATACCAGACCTTCCTTTTTTGTTACCAATTTACCAAGTCTTTGGAATATACGTTTACTACTTATTTACTACTACTCTTCCACGCTACAACTTTTTCCAAAACGAGCAAAGATAATGATGGTTGATCATCAGATATAAATGTGAGGAAAAAGTTCAAAGGTTACAACGTTCCCATTGTTGTGTATAATAATAATGAAACACTTTTTTCTGATGTCCCATCCTTAAAATAGAAACATTCCAAAATAATGATCAAAGCAACTTCATTGAGAAATCGATTAAGCTTCAATTTAAAAAAAATAACGAAGCTTGCATTAGAATTGCTTATGGCACTAATTTATGTTTTCCAAAATTAGGAAAAGTAACAGTTTGTATTAAGTGTACAAGTCATTTCCATCCACTTGAGCTTTTCAAGACTGTTCCCTTACAACCAGTCAAGTATTGGTGTAAAGTTGTAAAGTGTTTATTTCTCAGACGATTTTGACCGTGTTTTGTCTTACTCCAGTCCAGAAGGCGCCAGACACCCGGAGACCATCCCTTGAAGCTTTTCTCACAATAAGAGATCACTTTTGTGTTAACTGAATGTCCTCTTTAATGGTCGTATTCATTCTTGTTCGTTCACTCAAAAGAGCAATGAATTCTTTTCTTCAGTCAGGATCTTTGAAAAATATTTGTGGCTACTTCTATTTGGCAGAGGTCTACGCAGACTAAGCTTTTCACCCTTCAATGGATCGAGCCTATTTCTTTACAAACATTAATGATCTTTGCCAGTCCTTTTCTTCACTAACACTTGTTGTCTTTTTATGAATTCCATGAACTTGAAATTTTGAGTGCTAGCGGTCAGAAAAGGGCAACAAAGTTTGCAAAACGTTCAAAAAAAGTAGATTTAATAAAAAAACACAAAAACGGCTGATTTAATGACTTTTTAGTTTTTTGATCGTATTAAATTATGAAAGGGTGAAAATCCTGGGTGGACACGTTGAAATCAAATCCTTCCTAACATTGCAACCTAATAAGGAACCAGCTTAATAGGGAGCAGATCAAACAGCTATTTTTAGATGCGATTAATTCCTCGTAGACCTTTCTGAAAGAGCCACAAAGGCAAAGACGCTGGAAAAACTTCAATCGTATCAAAAGTCAGTCGGAGACATTTTCTTCTTTCCCAACAGGTTGACATTGACGTTAATTACTTTTTCGGATACAGAGTAAAATAGGATTTTCGCTTACTTTAAACTACGGATGATTAAAAGTTATATGAAAATTAGGTTAGATTAGATTGATAAATACTAGTTGATAGAATATTTATAACGAATTGTTATCAAAATAATAATAAGATATTGCTTCAGGTATTTATTTTTGGTGCTTTAATACTTACTAAATACTTACATATAATCGCTTATTTGCTTTAATTATAGAAATGCTTGGAATTTTAAAAGTTGCTTCGCCTCGACTTTCGTTTTGTTTTGTGCGTATTTCAGTAATTGTATTAATTTAGGATCCTTTTCTTCAGTCGCCCAAAGTTTCAGAATACACCTAATAAGCCATTTTAGCTTAATAATAACTTGCCCTTTTTCTATATTTACTGCCTTTCACATTCATTTATTGGATTATTAAGCAATAAGAAGAAATAACATATACTATTAAATACTGGTTATTATTATGTATTATAAATATTGATCAGAAGGATAAAGTTTGCTCAAATTGGACATAATATTAAGATAGATAAACGTGTATTTTCCAAGTTGTATATTGCTTTCACTTGAGAAAATCATATCATACACAAAGTGCACATTATTTTTACACCACAAATATTAAATAAAGAATTAAATGTATTAATACTATTAATTTAATAGTAATTTACTTGATGTTTTCCTCCTTAGTTAATAATTATAAGCAAAGAGTGTTTATCCCATACTTTTTAGAATGAAATTTAGATGCTGAAGAGAAAGAAAAAAAAGACATTTCAAAAGGAAAACGTGACGGCAATCAATTTAGCTTCAGTGGCACTCGGTGTGTCCAATAAGAAGGAAAAATGCTTCCAGCAATATTTTACTCGTTGTGACTTCTTGTCATGAAGAAGATGGATTCCATTTCAATATCATGATTGACTACGGCTCTTCAACTTCAATAGTAAGTCTGTAGTGGACTTGAGACAGCGGTGCATGGTATTAAAACTATAAGTGAAAGATAACTTATGTAATGAATAGTTTTATTTTAGCCATTCTTTAAAATCCTTAGTAAATAACGTGATGGAAAATTACTTATTCACATGCTATTCTATAAAAGTGATGATTTAAGAAACAAACCATTTTTTCACTTTTACTGTTTTAATCCCTTTAAGGGCTTTACTGTAGCATTATGCCATTTGAAACGATTTGTGAAAAAAGATACAACAAAAGCCAAACGAAATGCAGCGGAGAAAGTTTGTTATTTCGAATGCTTATTTTAACTCATTGGTTCACATATATCCGTACATAAAACATGTTCTAATCTCATGAAATATTATCCAGCTTGAAACGCAATTATCTGTTACAACGAAATAGTGTATAAGTGTAAAATTCATTGTTGAACGTCCTCGTCATTTTACACGATAGTAGTATACGGGGGGGTTATGAACAACACATCAGATTAAGCAATAGTGCTACCTCGGCCACGGTTTTCATCCGCAACGTTTTTTATCCGTTTTGAAACTTGCATGGGGGTGTAACATACTCCCATATGTAACCACCCCCCCCGATAGGTATAAATATGTAACCACCCCCCTTTACCCCCCACGGGGGGTATTATGGGAAATTTCATATTTACCATGGTAAATTTTATACTTTTGCATAGAAAACCTGTCTCCCCTTCTAAACCGGTTTTTTTATCTCCCCCTTTGATCTTATGCATTTAATTACTTTTCATTCATTTTTTAGCACATTTCATACACATTTCAGCATTTTATACATGTTTTCAAGTTTTTTTTTCTTTTTTTTTTTCATTTATTTTTGACTTTTTATACATGTTTTTTCCATTTCTTTGACTATTTATACATGATTTTAGTGTAAAAACTGCTCATTTTCATGTAAATCAACACAATTATTTATTAAATAAGTGTGTGTATATATAAGATAAACTTTTTTTTGTCAAATTATCTCGATTTTGAGTGTTTTTAATGAAATTAGTCTTTGTTTCAAAGCATTTTTCATATGATTTAGAGTGTTTTTCATACGTTTTAGAGCTAGTGTGGCATGTAAAAGCCATTTTCAACATTATAATTCAATTTTTATACAGTAAAATCGTTTTTCATACGTTTTAAAGCACATTTTTCAATCAAAATGTCAATATTTTACAAATTTATTAATGATTTTTAACGTTTTTTTCAATTTTGGGGCAGTTTCATGAGGGAAAAATGAGATTTTCAACAAATTTTCCATATTTGTTAGGAAATTTTAAGAGATTTTATCTTTTTTTAGTCAGAATTTCAGCATTTTAATACAAAATTTCACATGTTTTTATTATTATTTCATCATTTATTAATAGGAAATTGTTATTTTAGGAATGTTTTAACAATTTTTTTTATTTTAACGAGCTTTTTACTCGAAATATTAGATTTTATGTTCACATTTTTTCAAAATCACCACGTTTTTCTCTAAATTTTTTAAATATTTCTTATCATTTTATTCAAAATTTTGAATTTTTGACGCGTCTTCAAGATGAAATTTGATAACATTTTAACATGTTTTAACGAATTTTCATCATTTATTACTAAGAAATTGTTATTTTATCAATTTTTTATTGGAAATTGAAGTTATTTCTTTAAATAATTCAAAATTACCACGTTTTTCTCCAAAATTTTGAATGTTTTACGGGCATAATAAGGAAAATCATTGATTTTTTGGCGTAATTTTGAGTTTTTCATAAATTTTCACGTGCTTTATTTAAATTTACCCGGGTTTATTTGCACATTTGTTATTAAAATCCAAAATATTTAACCTCAACTATATAAAGCCCATCTTATAAAATCATCTTTAGTACTCTAGAAACCATTGAAGCATCCACAACATGGATAAATTAATTGATATTAGGTTACGAGTTGGTAGTTCTTTGATAATTTCAGGACCATCTTGTAGCGGGAAAACAGAATTAGTGTTAAAGTGTTTAGACCCTAAAAACCAAGAGGCAGTTTTTGGCCAAAAACTGGCCAAAATATTTTTTATTTACTCAATTTGGCAGCCAGCCTATGATAAATTAAAGTTACAAAACCCAGAAGTAGAATTTCTTGAAGATTTCTCACAAGTCCCAGAAGATATCCGTGAGGTCCACGCCGTCATTTTTGACGACATGTTCCTCAAATTTCAAACGGATAAAAAAGCAAAACAACAGCTATTGGACATATTTTTTCGACTTTGCCACCATAAAAATATGTTTACCATTGCACTATTCCAAGCTTTGCATGGTCATGGTTTACGTAATGTGTTTTTAAACGCTCATTACCAAATCATTTTCCCAGTTAAAGGAGATATTAGTGCTATAAATTACATTAGTCGTCAAATGTTCCCCAATCTAGCAAGTCATTTTTTACAAAACGCTCTGTTAGACGCTTCGAAAGAAAAATTTGGATACATATTTATAGATAGGAGTCCCTCTTCAAACCCAATATATTTTGTCAGAAATTTTGTATTTCCAATAAAGAATGGAAAGTTTTATTTAGCAGAAGATGGCGGAAAGAAATGAAGAATTTGTGCGCAGGTTAGCTAAATCTGACAAGAGCCAAGCAATTAGTTTACTGCGAAAAGCAACGGACGAAGAATATAAAAGTTTGGTAGAAATTCTTAAACAAACGGAAACGTTTCTCAGTCGTCCAGAATTAAAAAAGTGTAGAGCGTTATCACTTTTTGCAAGACTTAAAAAAATTAAAACAAAAAAACAATTAATTAGGCTATTTTCATTGTGTTTTAGGCCACTTATTTCTTTACTAAGTTTTTTAATCTGTAGAATTTTTGAGCGCGAAATAACCCAAGTTTATCTCAATGGCTAATTTCGTCCATGTAATTCCCAATCAGTTATGGGAAGAGTTGAGTGAGAAAGGGTTATTGGACGGAGCATTTCCAAATAGTAAACCATCAAAATTAGAAGATTTACTTTCAAAAGTCCCATTCACCATCAAAGATCAAATTGAGACGCTGTTACAAAG
>JAQIXN010000336.1:0-44228 GCA_034698145.1 Proisotoma minuta
CGCTCTTCCGATCTGGATATTTCAATTTCTGCTGATTTATCTTTTTATCTCTGGCCAATGCAACAAAAGATTGAAAGCAACAATAAGGGATGAAATTCGCTGGTCCCGAAGCCAAAAAAGCTATTTATACACGTACCTTGGTAAAATAATGTACTCCAGAAAACTCCAATAAAGTTGCCATACAATAGCCAAACGACATATAAACGAAAACATCCAAAGCAGTCGCATAATGGACCTACATTAAGAACACTCCTTAAATAAAATGAGATTGCTAATCGATTTAAAAGATGAGTGTTTAGAATACCTTTGGAAGATCTCTTCTCGAATCGAGGGATATAGTTGAAAGGGTGAGGACTGATGTTATCCCAAGTCCAACACGGTCACTTGTGGCTTCCCGATTCAACCAGAAAGAAACCTATGTTACAAAATTCTAATTTCAATTGACATAATATGTTTCATCTTATGGAACATTTCGTCATCAAAACATGCTTCATCTAGCCAAACGCTTGCAAATGTGCATAATATTTTCTGATTTTGATTAACTTTTACAGAATTAAGTTTTTCATGAGATTTTGACATTTCATGTGTCCTGATTGGGGCATGTCGAATTTTGGTGACAGAATATCATTAGGAATTTTGGAACGTTTAACGCCCCATTAAAATATTTACGTACCCATGAAAGAATCACTATAAGAATACATGGAACATAAACCTGTTTTTAAAAAAAAATTAAGATCAACATTCAAAAACCTTTGATTTGGAATTAACCTGGATCAAGAAATATCCAGCATGACGCTCCAAGTTAAAATTTACTTGGAGAACAGAAAACATTCCTAAATAGTGTAATATTCATTTAAAATTCATGTATTTAAAAGTCAGCGTTTGTCACCTTCTTTTCTCTTTACAGAAGTATTTTGGTAGGGGAAAGAGACGAGGTCAAATTGACTCAAAGCCATCCCCGACACAAAGCCAACACCAGACTCTGCCCAATGATATACAAGATGCTGGGAAGTGTAAGCATCTAAATAATTGCAAAAGAAAGCACAAAAAATGAACACTTTCACTTAATATCACGTCCGCTTGTCTTGCAGGCAAACTCCCTCATTACCAATGCATTAAAATGTCAAAAGCAAATGTCATATTTTTTGGTAGGTAAATATTAGTAATAAGAAGGTTCACAGGTACTTACAACTCCCAATGATCAATGGGCATGACTATCAAGGACAAATATTTTTTTTTTAAATGAAAGAGTTTTACAATAAAAGCATATATTTAAAATAAATATATTCTATTACCTGCACATCCATAGGAAAATTCTTCAAAAATTAGAAGAGTCCATTAGTCAACAAAAACAAATGGGGAAATAATAAAATTTTACCTTTAAACACATTGGACAGTTGGCTTTTATTGTTAGTCTGTAATTGTATCAAATATAATTAATCAAATGGTGGTGGTGGAATTATATATGTCTACATATTGACACCCTCTCAAATATGAAACATTAATCTCAAAAGCCATTAAGTTTGAAATGGAAAAAGTTATGTACATCTGCTCAAATCATGTTGCAAATAAAAGGAAAAAGTTGTTCAAGACTTGTGAGTTTTGAGCGTGAGAAATCTAGAGTGAGGAAATGAAGGGAGAAAGAAATGAGGCAACTTGAGACTTTTCTTCTGAAAAAGTTTCACGTTCGTAACTTATCCCAGATAAAGAATTTGCTTACACGGATGAACAGAGAAGGACAAAAGTAGCAAAAGGGACAAAGGTGTGGGTGGAACGTTGAATGAGTGGGGGTGTCTGCTAATTAACATGTTAATTGACTCTCACCTCATCGAATAAAGAATGTCCCCGTCCTGAGAGATTCGCAAAAGTTTATTGGGCACAGTGATTGTATGCACATAAGAATTTTTTCCGTTGTGAACGTACTTGATGAAATTAAAGAGCATTTATTTTTTGTAGAACAATATGAATACAATGCAATATGTTTTTAAATAAAACTTACGGTATCAGGTCTCCAAAGGAGCTCTAGCATTTTTATCTATATTGCATTTAATAAACTTAAGCATAAATTGCATTCAAGTATACATAAGTATATTACGTAATTTATACATTTAGACTAAGGGTTTCAACTGGACCTCGAAATTGCAATCTAGGGTCTCTCCAATACTGCAATCGAAGCAATTAGTTTTCCATTCCATTTTTAAAATTAAATTTACCTGACGAAAGTAGCAATCCTTATAAATACCGTAAATAAGCAATCATTGAACAGGTGAAGCAAATAAATAAAAAAATTCAAATACCATAGAATAGTCCTGAATTGAAAGCAATGAATGGAATAATGAGATTTTATTGTTGACTGACTTTTCATTTGTTCTAACGTTAAACTACTTTTAATGGAAACTTACCATATCCAGTTCTGATGGACCCATCGACTTGATCAATATATTTGTTCGAATTGTTGTAGGGCGACCTTTCAACGAACAAAGGAAGAATTCCAACCAATTAATTTACATTGCAATAAGCAAAGAGTAACTACAAATACATAAACGTCATTTGTCTAAAAAAAGAATAGCAAGAAACCAATAAACGTAACAAGGATTTGTTTGAAGTGTAAGCAGTTATGTCTAGCAAGCACTCACTCGATTTGACGAGTTCGTTTATTTGTAGAGATGAAAGAGTGAATAGATTGAAGTGAGTGAAACACTTCATTCACAATAAAAATTCCTCCGCTTTGTCATCTTCAAAGTTAATCAATAGTGAATGGATTTTTCCGTCTCATTGATACATACAGAACTTGTATTAAATGATTTTTAAGTAGATAGTTTCCAGCTTTTATAAACATGCATTCTATGGGCGGTTTAAAATAAGTTACCCTTTCTCCACCTTGGTGAATTATAGGAAGGAAAGTAAAAACTTAGAAAATCTTTTGGAGGATTAAGTTAAACTCATTTTATTCGGCTTCTCATTTTCCCCTCGGGCAAATCTGTGTCAGCAAACATTCTAACACTCTTTTAACTTGTTTTATATTAAGGGTTGAAATAAAGTCTGTGCGTAATGACTTTTATCACATCCTTCACATCAGGATTAGGGTCAGATGAGAAAATCAAATAAAGTTTCCTTGCCTCAGGAGAAACTTTAAAAATTTCTCTAATAAATGCCACCTAGTATTTTGATACTTTTTTACAAAATTAGTTGTGAAAGTTAATAAAATAAATGCCAGTTTTATATAATCCAACATCCATTTATAAATTGCGTCTCAAATCGAACATTACTTAGAACTTACCAAATCTGTAGTTTGGATGTTGAGAGCTGTCATAATCCTTTAAAAGGTGATCTAAAATTTGAGTAATATTTCTGAATAAAATTCTATCGGATGCTGGACCCTCAAGTGCACTTCCTCCTCCGTTAGTGTTTGCCACTCCTTTGGTCAAGGATAGAATTAACCCTTTACCCGCACACTCCAACCTTTTCAATAAATAACACAAACATTTAGTACGTACTACATATTACTATACATATTTATAATGAGCAAAATTGACACATTTTTTTACCATGTGACAGATGAGAGCATAATGATGAATGTAGAAATTATCATGACACTCACAACTCAATAAAACTAAGCCACACCCGTGTGATATGTTTTTAATTGCCTCTGCGGTTAAATGAAATTGTGTGCTGATGTGGTCCGGTGGTGTAAATAGTTGTTTGGTGAAAGTCAAATTTGTAACTGAGTTGGAGTGGGGAAAGTTTCACGTCTCCCTTCATTCAACTCTCTACTCATTCAACCACAGCAACAACCAACTTATTCCCAAGCTTATTCAAATAACAAGGGCACTGGGAATCAAGACGAGACAAAATGTAAAAAGTAAGGGGTCCAACAAATGATGATTAATGCATGGGGAAATTGAGATTGGATTGTTCATCTTATGCCTGCATCGCAAAAGGTAATTTTAAAATATCGGAATGCCCCGAGATGGAAAGAACAAGAAAGTTGCAACTGGAGAAGTGGGGATTTTTTGTGCAGACAAATTCCTTGGTGAAAAAATGTCTCAAGGAATGCAGCATGTTCAAAATGTCCGAATAAATCTTTTAATGGGAAAAATAAAACGAGAATAGAGACATTTTTGAGCTTTATTTAAACGTTTATTAGCGTCCAATGTTCTACATAAATAAATCATATTACTTTCACTCATTTATTGTCATACGTTTAATATGATGAAGTGCCACTGCGATGCTTGATCGTCGTCTTCCTGCTCCATGATGTTCCATATTATGCGCTCCATGTTGAACGGTGGGCACTGGGTCATAGTCATAAGCTTTCTCTCCCATTTGCAGCGTGTCAACCCCAGATTTACAAGCTTGCGAGTTCACACGAAGTTTCATCCCAGGAATTTTATTGAGTACAAATAGAATTAACCAAGTGACAAATAGACTCCAAACAATCGTCGCTCCACAGCCAGCCAACTGATAAACAATTTGCATCCATCTGTCCTCACAACCATCTATCCAACCCCCTTCAATTTCACTTATTCCATCCAACTTTGTGATACTGGTTTGAGCAAATACACCAGCCAAAATGGTTCCAATTAATCCACCCACCTGTAAATATCAGTAGTATCAGTACAAGCTTATTAAAAGAAAGCATATCGGATCAAATTTATATAGAGGAGTAAATTTACCCCATGAACTGCCAGCACATCTAAAGCATCGTCAACACTGACAACTTTCTTGAGCTGAACTGCAGCACGACAACCCATTGCTCCAAGAATTCCAAATGCAAGTGACGATGCAGGGATTATGAATCCTGATGCAGGTGTTACAGTAACCTATAATATTCAAAGTTTAAATCCAGGTAAGAGTCAATCTCAACATGAACACTTCTTACAAGCCCAGATATTGCTCCAAAACAAAAACTTAACGACGAAAATTTTCTATCTTTCACATAATCCATAAGAGCCCAGGTTAAAGCTCCGACGGATGCAGATAAATTTGTGTTGCAGACCACAATTGCAGCCCTTGTATTAGCTCCCATGGCTGAAGCCCCATTGAATCCAAAATAACCAAACCAAATGAGAGAAGTTCCCAAAATTACGTGGACAATGTTATGCGGTTTTGCTTCCTTGACGCTATCTTCCCTTTCTTTCAAAAGCCAGGCATAAACTGCGGCACTGACTCCGCTGGCCAAATGAACTGGAAGACCTCCGGCAAAGTCCAAACCTTAAATAAAATAATGTTTATTTTAAACTAACAGCTTTCGGAAATCCCTTTTTAATAGCAGACCTTGTAGTTCGAAAAACCATCCGTGCGGTCCCCACACCCAATAACATATAAAATCATATACAAATGTGGTCCAAAGAAACATAAAAACTATTGTTGGTAAGAATCTCCTAATCAATCAAAGAAGATTAAATTGTTGTTATGATTCTGTCTATAAATTTATCCTCAAATGTTTCTCACCCTCGTTCGGCTGTTGAACCAATTACAAGAGCTGGAGTAATAGCTGCAAATTATATTTATAAAATTCTCAGCTTTAATCTTATTTTCTTTAAAAGCTCACCAGCAAACATTCCTTGGTATATGCAAAATAATATTTCCGGTATCCTTGGATTTGCTTCTGAAGGATTTCCAAGAACTCCAAGAAGCAGAGATTTGTCAAAGTTACCAATAAAGAAATTTCCCTGTGAGCTGAATGAAAGAGAGTAGCCAAACAGAAACCACTAAACACGTACCAATGAAACATTTTTGTATTAAAGTTAATTATTGAAACTTAAATTATGTACCTGTATGGAAACAACCGAAGTCGACCACATACATAAAGTTAGCAAAGATAAAGCACTTTTACTCCGACTCATTCCTAAGAATTATATGATTATTAAGCAATGTTTCATCGTTGATTTCAGAGATAAATGACGAAAAGGAAAACCTGAATAAAGAAATCCCACCCCAGGAATCATGAGCCAAACCATGGCTGTGGCAATCAACGTCCATGCTGCGTCTCCTGGTTGATAATTGACCACAGGAAATGTCCCCAATTCGACAGGGAGAGTGAAATTATCATCTTCTAAAGAATCGTTAAACATTTTTTTAGAAAGAAGAAAAAACTGGGCCGTGGTTGGAGAAAGAATGAGATCTGCCTTCAAAAATTAAAGCTCAAGGTTTTTAAACAATTTGCACCAATTAGCAAACGAGAAGGTTGTAAAATTAGAATTACATCAAGCAAAAGAGGCTCGATTTGTAGACTAATTGATTCAAATCCCTAAGGAATGTGATAATTTCAGACGCTTTTGAAACTTCAACATAGCACGTGCTATCTAAAATAATAAAACATGACCAAACCCACAACTGGTAGGAATAATTTGAATTCATAAATAAATACACTTAAATGGATAATTAAAATTAGCATTAATTGACAATTATACCTCAAGTAGATAAGTCATAGTTTTCATTAATGCATACGAATACATATTAATATCAATAACAATATGGTCTGACCGAGCAACTAATTGCTTGCGTAAGAAGATTTGCAAATATTTTTACGGTGGTATTCCAACCAACAAAGAAAACATGAATCTTCAATTGTATAGATATATATAGTTCATCTTCAAGTGCGGATAATAATGGATATGTCAATGAGTTGTCCGATAGAAAAAAATATAATAGAAATGTACTTATAATCGATGATCTTATAAGACTTTTAAGAGTGCAAATACTTATTTTCTAACAATAACTTGAGTTGAATTATTATATACACAAAGCAAGCAGTAAATTAAATTGTAGTCACTTGCATGCAATTATTGCTGCTTCGAAATGTTGCAAAATTATTTATCGTATTTCCAGCATTGTTTAGTTTCATACATTGTTTTAGAAAATAATATTTCTCAGTCTTTTGTAGAATTATTCTACAAAAATTTTACAGAAATTAATTCTGCTATTACCATTAGCAATTACTCTGGACTTTTTCACAGCAGACAAAGTCGCATTCTTCTCAATAGAAAAAAGTTTTTGGAATGTTCGTCTGATATTCTTTTGACTCAATACATTTACAACCCTGATTTAGGATATTCCAATATCGTGGAATCGTTTAACGAATTGGTATATGCTGGGGGAAATTCCGATTACTTGACAATTTTATGTGCATCAAGCGCAAGCAATGAAAATCATCTACAGATTGAATATACCCACTTAACAGAAGGAAACTGGTCAAGAATATTTCATCAGCTTCGAATAATTGACATGGAGAGTAAGTTTTTTATGCTCATTACATCTTCAAACTTCAGTATCACTGCTGTCATTTGCGTGGCTTGTCCACGATCAGAAAAGTTGCATCAAGTTCCAATAAACAGCAATCTAAATCTTAATGAACGTTGGTTAGAAATAAACTCAAACTTTCGCCAATTTCTAATTAACACGCCAAACCAAGTGGTTACAAAATACTACAATATTTTAACAGATTCAAAAGATCCTTGCTATCCATATCACAGTGGACTATTCACTCCGTATCATGTCTGCGCAATCCGCGCTGCAAAGGATTTGTACAATTTTAGCACCACTCAAGATGGCGATTCTGCAATTGCGATAAATTTTGGGATGATAAACCAACAAGTCGTTGACTCATTGAAAGGCAATCCTTATCGTCGATATCAGTTTTCCAACACTGCAATACGCTTTCTTCCTTTTAAATACATCGTGGTTATTGATCCTTCGATGCTGGACGGCTTTCAGTTTTATCGTCCATTTGATTTTTGGATTTGGGGAATGCTGATAGTGGCCTTTTTTAGTGTTCTACTACTGATATCTTGGACAATTAGCCATGGAACATTTCAAACACAATTCTTTGCTTTTTTTGGAGTAATTCTTGATCAATGTTCAGATTTTCTAATATCAAATTCCTCTATTGAAAAATTTATTAAAACTTTATGGATTTTTTCCATTTTCACTTTATCCAATGGCTATAAAGGGACATTGTACTCTTTCTTTACACACAATCTTCCTCCATCAGTCCCTTCAACATTGTCCAAACTTGTTGAAAATGATTACCAGGTGATGACTCTTACAAGTCTCATTTACCCAAATGCTACTAGAGTTTCTCTTATGAAACATGGAATTCTCTTGGACATGAAAACACATTGGAAGGAAGGATTAGATTATCCAAACTATTACAACAAACTTGGACAAGACGCTTTATTCACTGCTGACCGGGCAAAGGTCTTTGGCCATATGACTGAAAATTTGGGAAAGATGCAGTTTGACATTGGAAATTTTTCAATTGAAAATGAGTTTGTACTTTTGTCTCTGAGTGACGCTGTAGATGGCTGGATGTTTTATTTGACCTTCACACCCCTTGTTATAATTGGAGGGAATGTCGTTCACGAATTTTCAACCCGACAAATGTGGCTAATACGAAGAGATTTCTTTTCACATTTCTTTTTTCCACTTATGGGAAGATTGGAGGCGTCAGGGATTTATGGATATTGGGAAACAAATTTTGGAAAATTAACAAGATATAATGATGTTCTAGAATTTCTAAATGAAACCAAACAATACAACAATTATGATGCAAAAGAGAAAGTGAGCAGAATTTTTCAATCAATTTTGGTTCAGAGTTCAGATACACTAGCTAAAAATGCGGAGAAGGAAAATAAAGCAAATGAGAAATCTTTAGAGCTAAAGAAAATTCGGGGTGAAATTTATACAATGTTTATAATGCTGGTATTATGTTTTATAATATTTTTGGTAGAATTTTTTGTTTCAAAGTCACAATAATATTAATATATTATAATTTTCCATATAAATACCTACTATATTGGAATGAAAATATTTATTTAAAAAAACTACATCACCATTCCGCACTTGAATCAATAATCAATCATTTTTCATTAATCTGACAATCTATAAATGTGGTTGATAATGCAAATTTATTTAAACATGCATATTTAAACCTGAGCAGTTTCGTTATACTGCACAATCCGTCCCATAGATCGGTACAGTTACCATGGCTCCAAAGTCATTTGTATCGTTTGCCCTTCTTGCAACGTTGGCCGTGACCTCAGGTCAGAGGTCATACCTGCGAGCTGATGGCAACTCGGGAAATACATACAACATGCTAAACTCTTTCCTTGGAGGGACGGCCTACGAGGTTCCCGACTGCGCTCACGACCGGTCTCACATTACCCAGCAAACTGACACTGAGTTAGGAGTCCCAATTTTCGTGTTTCATGCCCATGTCAGTACGGACAACGACCGTTGTCAAAACTATGACCGTCAACGGACCGAAATCAAAACGTACGAACCTTCACCAGCTCAATTTAAAGGTTTTCAAGGCGATAGCGTTAGTCTTTCTTGGGATGTGAGAATCAACTCTGCTTTCCAACCCTCAACACAATTTACTCACATCTTTCAAGTTAAGGCCGTTGGAGGTGACGATTCAATGCCTTTGATAACAATTACTCCAAGATTGAAATCAAATGGAGCAAAGGTAGTGAACAATTTATTATAATATGCATTAAGTTGTATTGAATTAAGTTATGTTTGATTGTTATTTAGGTTTTGCAAGTAATGTATGCCGGCCTTGATTCTGTTCAAACAGCAATTTGGGAAGACGACTTGTCAAAATTTGCTGGAAGGTGGATACATATTACTGTGGAATATACGTGCAGACAAAGTGGACGATTCAATTTAAGAATTAAGCGAAAGGATACCAACGAGTCACTGATGAATATAGAAAATAATAGGCAAGTTTAACATTTTATATTCTCACCGTGAATAATAAAACAAATCTTCAATATTTTAGCATCGACATGTGGCGTCCTGGAAATTCATTCATGAGACCAAAGTGGGGAATTTACAGAAGTCTTAACGACAGGGGTAATTTGCGAGATGAGACTGTCTACTTTAACAATTTCTGCTTGGCCAAGGGTGAACCACTTTGCAATTGAATCAATCATGCAATCACTTGAAGTTTTAATTATTGATTATTATAAGATAAATTTGCCATCAATAATAATAAACACCCAAATTGATAATAAAGTTGCACACTGCACTATATTTAAGTACGTATTAGCCAGACAACAGATAATCATATTAAACATGGAAGAGGTATAAAAGTTTGTATTTTGCATTAATAATCAAAAATAAATCTTTATAAAAAAACTGCTCACAATTTAATTTCGACTCATTACATTTTCACTAAAGTACATTTTCACATTTTTCTCATTTACATTTTCACATAAGTAAAATGTTCAAAAAATAAACCCGAATCAACATTTCTATATTTCAGGTGGTTGAGGGCAGCCATCCGTTGGGTCACAACCTCCAGTTCTTGTCGTTGTAGATGTTCCCAGTGAATTTGAAGTTGCACCAGTTCCAGCAGTGGGACCTATTAGTGTACATGGATTTTTAAACAATCTGCATATTTTTTTTATAATTTTCTTACATGGAGTACAAATCATGTTGCATCTATAACATGAACAATCTCGACAAGGATTGTCAAATCTTATAGCCCCAGCCCAGTTACAACCTCAAGAAAAAGTATCAACTTTATTAAAAGATTTCAATGCATAATATGCATATAGTTGTTCTTATCAGAAAAAAAATATACCACATCTTCCAATCGACTCTGCTCTTTGGAAGACGTTGGCAAAAATCCCGATGGCAAAAATCGTTATAAAAATGAATTTATGGTAAGTCATCTTATCGTTGGAGAAAACTTTACAATTATGTGAAGAAACTATTATTTTTCTATTTCTTTTATGCTATTTTGGATGACAATCTTTGATAAACGATTAAGCTCTTGATTATTCTATTCCACGGAAAAATTAGCTAACTCGTCATTGATCTATCAAAAAAATCATAATTGATGTATAGATTAATTAATTTTCATCTTTTTCCCTATTTTAATTAATTTATGTTGCTAAAATTCAGACACGTAACATGCATTTACTGCATACATAGTAGTTTACCGAGCTGAAAAAAACTAAAGGTTTCAACCTAATTTGTTGTTCTAGTAAACGATTATTAGAATTTGCCAACTTATATAAAAAATAAATGCATCGCCTAATTTATTTGTCACGTATCTATTACATTAAAAGTTTGTGCACAATAGAATATCAATTGTGCAAAAAATAAATTAAATTGAATGTCAAATGCATCATTTATTTACGTTTTGTTTAAGATTGACCCTGCATTTTAAACACTGGATAAAACTGCATATGTTTTACAAAAGTACTCTATTATGCATTTTTGTATAAATTATGAGGGATTTAATTACAGAAAACAATAACATCAAAAATGCAATTCGGCTGCATTGCATTTTTTCCAAGTTTAAATGAAACATCACTTTAAATTTTAAATACGCTATGACAGTGCCTGTAGTTTTTTCAAAAACTATTTTGTGTCTAGGTCCCATATTTTTTTTTCTGTTATTATTTTGTATTCTCCCTGCGATCCCCAAAGGTCGATGGGTAGAACGTTCGCATCAAGCCTGTTTCCACAACCAAAAATACAAGCCACCAAAAAAGTAAGATAAATACAGTACATTTTTAGTATTTTATTCGCCTAATAGATAAATCTGAAATACATTTTGGCTGTCGCTTTTTTAGTTGGCGTGTTAACTGCAAGCATTGGAAAAGTCATAATGGAAAACATATCTATGACATTTCTGGAGTATCGACAAGTCGACAGAAAAGACGCGGTTTAATTAGCTTCGGCCCAGAGCTCGAAAATGGTCATCCTGGTAAAAATTTCCATTATCGTCTTATTTATTAACAATTACTAATTTTGTCATGTCATTAAAGCCTGGCTAAAGTATTTGACGGTACTGAAACATGATGCCATGAGTGTTGCTTACTCTTCTGGATACTTCATTTTAATCGAGAACACTGATTTTAATGAAGATTATTTCATCAAAATCAAAACGCCGGATAGGAATCAAGCTGCATGTTACAAACTACACAATAATACAGGACCAGAATTAAGGCTCAATAGAATACCTGGGTGTTAAAAATTATAAAAATCATATATTTATTATATACTCATTTCTAAGTTAAACTATATTCAAATTTTTTTTTAGAACTGATAGTGTTTTGACAAATTTTTCCTCAGAAACATTGTTTTAATTAATAAAATTAAATAGGAATAAACATGCAATCATAAATCTATAACACTTTCAGTTGTGAAAAAACAGGCAATGTACATTGTGTAAAAATAGACCTAAAAAACCATCATTTAAGGAAGCATATTAAGTATTTTTCGATTGTTTTTAAACTTCAAACAATTCTCGGAGAAAAGTTATGAGCAATGGAGAACTCATTGTCAGCTTCATCATTTCCTTGTTTTCTTGGACTTTGTCCAATGCATGCTTACAGCGAAGTATCTAAAAAGAAAAAAAAATGTAAATCCGATTTAATCAAAACAATATACCTAGTTTACCTGGCCATTTGTGAATTTCCGGGCATAACACTGTACTATAGTGTCTTTGTAAATCGCATTTTCAATATCTATTGAAAGACGGTTGGAGTTTTGTGGTGGTTGTGGTTCTACATTCTAAAATCAATAAAATAATAATTATCAAAAGGTATTCATTGGGTAGCATAATTGTATTACCATTTTCCTGACTTTACTAGCATTACCACTCTCTTGGGATTTCTTTCGTTTAGGGGTTTTCTACAGGGAAAATTATGTAACAAAAATATATAACACAATCTGATATTTTTGACACTAACATTTTGAGGGGAAGCGGCGAAAGAACCATGTCCAAGTCTGACGTTCCTGATGCCTGCTGTCGCCATATCATTTTTAGCCCGACCACCCGATGTCTTGACCACACATATCGAAAAGGCATTTTGGGTGTGCTTCTTGTACTCAAGAAATATTTCATTAACCTAGATTGCATAAAAGATAAACAAGTTTTTGAGTATGCAGAATTAACCAACTGTTACATATAGATAGTATAATATATAATATCCTACCATATCAGTCAATAAGTAGTTACGCTGAGGGCTTTGTGATCTTTTTACAACATAAAAGTCTGGGTCAAGTTCCAACTAAAATGGGATTAACGATACCACATTAATAAATGACAAATGGAAATATTTTACGAATTACCCCAAAGACATTTATGAAATTTTGTCTCCATGTGAGGTCAATGTCGAACTTGACCGTGACCATGTGCATTGCTTCCAGTCCTGGCAATGAAACTTCGGGAAGGTATTTTTTGTAAGCCCCTGTGCGTATTGAAAAGGCGGCCATGATGGGAGTGACTGGACCACCGTTGGCCATCCCTACTTTTTAAGTTTGATTTAATTACTTGAGCAATTGTTTAGCTGGTACACCGATAGCTACTGATACAGAACTTGGGCAGAGATGCAATCTTCCCAGATATTTTCTATCCACAACAATGGGGCAAGACGGCAAGAGGAAAGACTCAACCTTTGTTGTCTAAAACAATCACGGGTCGTAGAAATTCGTCAGAAAATTACATGTTTATTTTAAACTTTGAATTGTAACAGTCCACAATTTAAATTAAAATCGAAAGAGTATATAGTTGTTACAAAAATATTTCGTATTTAAAACCTTTCTAATATCTGAAAAATATTTCTATGAATAATCTTATAAAATTTTAAATATTAAAAAAACTCGGAGAATTGGTGTTAACATTAATCGTGGAACAATTCTCACTTTTACGCAGCTCATTCAATATTCAATGCATGGCTTATCCGAATTATCTATATAAAATGGAATGAACAATAAACAACAAACTTGTATAATTTTTATTGGTTATTATAAGTTGAGTGTTGCAATTGGCAATTCACAATTCAATTTGTTAAATGCAACTGCAGGTCTCATCTAAAATTTCATTTTTTTTTCATTTGATACTGTTCATTCATTTATTTATTTATTCACTACTTTCTATCGCATCCTCTCTTTTATATCGAGGAAATTGCAAATTTCGAGTTGGGACTTGGGAAATTATTATAGTGAGTTTAATACAGCATTCAAAATCCAGCATTCCTAATGTGAAGATTATTTAATGTATAATAATTTATTAAGAAATAGGCTAAAAATGATAAAATAAAGTTACAAATGTAATTAAACTGTTGATTTTGCCATCTTAAGCCAGCTCGCAAAGCAACTTTTTCTTTTCATGGCAGGGACGTTCACGCCATCGCAATTGTCCGTTGCAGGGAGCAACGCATCCAGGAAGAATTTCAATAGACACGCAGCTGCAGGAAGGGTTAGGAAATCCAGGGTCTTGATAGAAATCGGAATATTTAAAGGGAACGGGACCCCCAGGTAATTTCTGCCAAACAAACTTCCCATTGGCATCAAAGTCGTTTCCACTCGTCCAGGCAGCAGCAATTTCTGAAACGTCGAAATATTATATTATATATACATAGATCACAAAATATTTGCATTTTTGTAGTTTATCATCATCTTACGGTGAGAATCCATGTATCTTTTAGCAGCATTATTCTTGACAGCGTCTTCTAGTGAAGCGGCTGCTCCACCGATTGTCGACTCGCAAACTTTATTCGCATTGTCTCCGACCAACTACAAATTCGCATTTCAGCAAGTGAAAAATAAATAAATTAATTTAGTACTTTATACCTTAATGCTTGTTGTAAACCAGTAAACTTCTTCTGCTTTCCCTGACACAGGGTTTAGTCGAGAGAAATTTCCGATGGGAATCATTTCTGCAAGTGAAAAAATTCATGAGACATTGAATTCATTATGTTGTATTGTATTGTTTTTCTATTTTTTCTCACCAAAACTTTCCTCTCCATATTGGACAAGGACTGGGCTAGGAAACTTGACTGGATTTGAAGTTGAAAGGCCAACAATGGCCAAGACAACAATGGTCAAAATTGAAAATCTCATCTTTGAACTACCTGGTTGGTCTTACTTGCAGAGGATTTCAGCTAACTGTAATATTTTCATGGGTGGTTTCAGAAAGTTTATATACCCGTAAGATTGCACAATTTCTGAGCCATGTCCTGAAAAAAGATGAGATTTGACATATTTATCTAACCTTGTCCTAAATTCAATAATTTTTCAGTTAATGAAATATCATGTAAAACCTCGAGATCATTCTTTCTGTGTCTGAAATATCCACGTGTTTTTACCATAAATTGTTCCGGTCATTGTTTGAGACAAAATTGATAAAACTAATTTAAAAGTGGAACAGTTAAGATAATTTCAATTTCATAAAGTCTATTTTTACATTACATACAATGTACATAATAATTATTATCATTAATGATAGCAAAGAAAGCGAAAATATGTAACCTGATTACAAGTTATCGTTTATTATTGGATCATGTATTTTTCAATTGCTTATTTTTATTGGAGGACAAAAGTAATTAACATTTTAAAAATAAAATAATTATAATTATAATTTAATCTATTTATTATTTTCAAAGCATTCTAACAATACAAAGATGTTTGAAGATATATGCGATTTGCATGATTCTTATAACAATTGGATTGCATGAAGCTCACTATGATTACTATGAAAGTATATTTGGTGAAGGTACAAAAAATCGAAGTGGGGTTCAAATGCAACAAAACAAAAGCCTTTCCTGGAATATTGTGGCTGCATCCTGTGTTTATATAAACAGCATGATGCATCGGTCTCTGTTACTTTCTGTATCCAGCAGATACACCGTTTTTTCTCACTGATTGTGAAGGGCAACCATCATATATGTGCGTCTGCTTTTGATAATATTTCAAGTCCACAAATTAAATAGCCAAATATGCCTCCAATAAAGGTAATAAATTTGAAACCATTGTATTGATAATTTAAAGTGTACTATCATATTTAGCACAATTGTGTTCAAAAACGACTCTTTTTTGTTTTTAGAGGTTTTCAACTCCAAAGACCGGAAGAGAGAAGGCAGTTGTCAGAATTCGTATAAATATTGGGGCAACTATTCGTGTCAAACCAAATTCACACCGTGCTAATTTACCATGGTTTTCTGCTGTGCATCAAAAGACGGCAAATTTCAATGTGAATAGCACATGGATCGAAGGGTTTCGAAAAGCATTCGGGGTATAACTCAAAAAAAAAGAGTTTAGTATTTTAAAAAATGTACTTATATATATTTAAGGTGGAACTCGACGCGGAAGCTTATTCAGTTCGCCGATTAAAACCCACAGACCTGAAGCATCATTTAAATGAAAAGGTAGAAAAAGAAGACTGATTAACAGTGACCAATAGATAAATATTACACTAATTCGTAAAATCCATATAATCCCCTTTCTAGATTTATCATCTTATTTCCGAGTACAACCATTGTGTTGGAAACATGTATAAAGTTTGTCTTGTTGAAAACTTCCGTTTGTCACAAAACTCTCAAAAGCAAAATATTCCAGTAGATCCTCAGGTTTTTGAGGAGGGAGCTGATAATGATATTATTGTCGAAAGTGAAGAGGAAGATGATGAAGAAGCTATTCAAGATGATGAGGATCCGCTGGCGTTGCCTCCTGTTCTTCATCCAGTAAAGATCAATGTAGATCGACACCAAGGCTCACAACCTGCTCAAAACAATACTAAAAAGCACAAAGGACTGGTTTACGAAGATTACAATTCCGACAATGCAAATGTAACTAACTACCAAGAAGATGATGATGAAGCTAGTAACCACAGCCAAAATTCACAAATAGATTGTGAGGAAATAGGAATTGAATATAATGTCAACTTCAAGAATGAGTTAGGAAAGCGATTACATCAACGCTTCACAAATGGACAAGTAAGAGTTTATAAAAACAATTTCATTAGTTTATCTCAAATTATAATAATAACGTTTTGTTTTTTAAAGATGCTGCGATTTCATAACGCTATGAGTGAGTTGCAAAATAAAGGAAAATTGCTCCGATGGACTATGGCAGAGCCCCTTCTTGTAACTTTTCTTAGAGAGCTATTTGAGGTTTAATTTTTTTTAAATAGTTAAGATCATTTAGTAGTTGTCATCCTTTTATTTTTACTTACATATGACATAAGATAATATTGATCCAAATTGGATCATCCAATAGCGTGTAATGGGTTATTAAAAAATGAATAATTTATTCTAGCTATTAGCATGTAATTTAAGTTTCTCTTATTTATCTAGAGTATTCCAAGTAAAGATAAAACATAGTGCGTGTACATGATTAAATATTTTGATATATTGGTTTGTTCAAACTTCCATGGAACAAATTAAATAAGATCAATTTATTGTCACGTCAGCAGAAATTTACTTTCCAATAATTTTATTTTTTTTTATTCACATTCATGTTTTGAAAGATGGCTACTACTAAACGATTAAAGATATTGTACTTTGTATTATTATTATTTTTAGAAAAAGTCTACCCTTGCATTGAAGTTATCACTTTTCTAGAAAATATCAACCATTTAAAATACCATGATGCATTTAAAATTCCACAGGAATCTAACCAAATCATTTTTCAAATAGAAAATAAAGGATTCAACTCTCTACCATATTTTACATTTGGCAATAATGCAATTAAAAACATTCCACTTGCTACTAAACTGACCAAACAAATTTGCTACATTTTTCATATTTTTGGACTAGTAAACAAATTTGATGTTTTGAATGATACGGAAAGTGGCAATTTGAAAGTGCTAATTTTAATTGGAATCATAAAAAATTCAAGCTTGGCTTTCAATGAAGAGCAGGTTCACTTTTTAGTTCATTTAGAACATGATTTGCTCTTGTTGAAATACATTAAAGAAAATGGTCTCAAAGCTGATTTTCCAGAAAGTGACAACGGTGATGATGAAGAGATTGGAAAAGATCTTTTAACAAGTGCACGAATAACATTTTCAAGTGTCTCGTCTCATGATCAAACAATATTGATTCCTTATTGCTATGAATGCTTAAACGATAAACGGCTACACAAATATAGGTAAGTTTTAATGAGGCACATTGAGATTATTTGTCTATTTCTTTCACTTCCAAGTTTGCTAAATTTTATTATTTACAGAAGAAACAAAATTGACAACAATCTCAAACTATTTGAAATGTTGACCAATGTGCATAAAGAAGTTTCCCTAAATGAACAAATAAAAGCGTTCGTTTTCTCCACAACCACTGGCGAAGTTGATCGTCTCAACGAAGAAGAATGCACTAGAGAAGTCGTGAAGCTTAGAAATACCTATTGCTTTTCGTCACACGTTCTCCTCCGCATTACGGCAAACAAGATTAACATGACGCTAGTTGCTGTCGACAATCCTAGACCGGATGACACAGGCAAGTACTATAGGTAATATGTTATATACTTAAATATCTATGTATTTAAGTATGCATATGATATGATGACAATTAAATTCTTAATTTTATTTAGGTATTGTGGGAGTGTATATTTGTCTTGTGTGCAATCCAACTACTTATTATGATGACGTCCGTTACCCAACACCTTTAGCCCATTTTGATAACTTTAAAAAGATACATATAATTTACTGTAAAATTCAGAGTTACTTTGAATCACCAAAATGGTCAATGTTGACGCGTCCCTTTGACAAGTGGATCTGGATCTGTATTGCAATATCATGTGTGTTAATTTCCTTGGTGAAAAGAGATTTGTCTTTTGGAACGGATGTCATGCGGATTTTAGTTGCACAACCGAGTGGGAATAAATGGTCCTTATGTTGGACATTTTTAATGCTGACCCTGATAGTTGTTTCCGCCGGTTACCTTGGAGTGCTAACTATCGATCTAATTGATCCACGTTTAGAAAAACCAATGGAAACCGTAGATGAATTGTTTGAGAGCAGAAAGTACAAATATGTTGCAAAGGATGAAGTCACAATGTTGGGATTGATTGAAATATATTTGAAGCCAGGGAAGCCAAAATTAAAAGTAGAAAAAGATATGTATCAATTTCATGAAGATATGGGATTGGATAATTTTTTCTTAAATATCGTCCAAACGATAGAAACATTGGCAAAGTGAGTGAAATTTATATTACATTAATTTACATTTAAATATACATTATATTACTCTTATTTTCCATGCAATTAATTACAGACTGAAGGGGTCTTATGGAATTCCAGATATGAGTTCGCTTCAACCTTTTATTAAGCGAGGTCTGAGATTTCAAATCAGACAAGCATCATGTCTTAGCGTCTTGGAGACGATACCCACTCAAATGATGTGGATCGTTCGTCTGCATAAAGCCAAAGAGGTCTATTCGACTTTCCAACAGCTGCAAATTGCTGGAATTGGAAATTTTTGGGAAACGGTACAAAAGCGTTACACATTTACTCAAATGTTTTACAAGTCTTTAGACCCTGAGGCAAGGGACGACGCTTTGGGCAAAGTTAGACCTATGCGTTTGGTGATGGACTCAAGCCCTAAAATTGTATTCTCTTTGTGTGCCATTTGTATCGGATTGAGCATTGCTGCATTTCTAGGGGAATTTGGACACAATTTCTATATGCAATCATTTGTCACTATTATGTAATGTTAAAAAAAGATAGCAAATAAATAAAAAAATAACACGTAGAATACGGTAGAATAATGAACTACATATTATCAATACGAGTATTTATTTTGCATTGTCCATGTTACTCGGAGACTCCGAGTCGGAACAATTCAGAGTGTGTGACGGATGGGCATGCACTCTGTGTAAATGTAAATGCCTTAATGTTGTACTCATAAACTAGTTCAATTAAACTGGAGCATTATATATTACATCTCGTTTGTTTTCGTTAGTAAATTCTGTCTCTATGTTTTGAGCACTTGTTTTGAGTTAGCTAACTCGAGTCGAGTTGATGTTGATTGAGGTCTATTGGACCGGGAAGTCAATTAATTCGTTAAAATCAATTTAACAACTCCAGTAATTAAAAGGTCAATCCAATTAAAGGGCCATGCCTCCAGGACCTTCATCAAAGGTAAATGTCTTCAATGTACTTGTGTGTCAGTAATTAACCATTTTGTATAGACGGGGAAAGAAAAGTCTGTAATAAGGGCCCTTCTCCAAGGTCAAGGGACCAGAAAGGTCAACATTAATTTCAACATTGGATTGACCAAACGGCTCAAAAATAATTCCAAGCAACACAAAAATCCATGGTTTGGAAAAATCCATGGAAAAACTGGATCCTTTGACATCGATCTCACTTTTCTTCAGGCCGTTCGTCAAGTTTCTGGGGTATTTATATATAATAATTTGTCTAATGCAACTGTCAACGGCAAAACTTAATCTGTTTTACAAATTTTTACCACTTAATTTCATTTGTAGGTAATTCTTGATGCGAGTTCCTTTGAAGTGCGTCGAACAAAGGGTCCGGCAACCACCCCCAGATTTCATCTGACTGACAAGGTTCAGACAAAATTATTGCCAATGCTTTCTTGCAAATAATCAATTTGTGTTAATAAAACTAATAGATTCGGGATATAATTTCGGAATACAAAAAGATACCAGCAATATGTCAAGTGTCTCTGGTAAGTCCAAAACCTGCGGCTGTGGTCTCACCTCCTCAGCCCGTTGTCCACTCAACACCACAAGTTTCAAGGCAGCAAGTGATTTATGAAGAGGACGAATATGAGTTTCGGGGTGACGACGAAGAAGTTCAACAAGGATTTGTCCACAGGAATGTAAACAACAATGATGACCTAGAAAGTGTCTATAGTCAAGATTCTCAGGCAGATTGCGAACAAGAAGGGATATATTACGACACAAGCTTCAAAAATCGCATTGGAGAAAGATTGCATAAAAAATTCACTAATGGTCAGGTATGATAAGCGTCGATAAGTAGTAAAATACTACCAATTATGTGTCTTTTCAGATCTTGCAATTTGAACACGCTCTAAAAACACTTCAAAAGGACGGGAAACTTTTGCCTTGGTCCATGAAAGAGCCTTTACTTGGTATTTTACTACACTAATTTTAAAATTTGTTAACTATATTTTAATTACAATTTCAGTGACCTTTCTCCGTGAATTATTTGAAGTTTAAATGTATCCAGATTGAACACAATTATTAGAGAAAATTAGAAATCTTAGCAACCTAGAAACAATCATTTAATCTAGTTTTCATTTGTACCTTTAATTTTACGTATGAAATACTAGTTTTCATGTATTTTTTTAGATGCTGTATATAAGAGATCTTATTACATATTACCGACAACTATTTATTTTTAAAAATATAAATGCCTCATTGCTATGTAGAATAAATAATATTATGAAAATTAGCAACCCTGTTTCCTAGTGACCGTGATATTTGGGATGTCATTGCGAAATAATGTATAGCAGCCAGCATCATGTTTCGATGGGGTTTTAATCCTTATAAAATAATCGGTTGTAAAATCTGTTCCCTCAATGAAAATTGAAGCGTTTATGGTGTATGCGACCGATAGTGTTTCAGATTCCAATACAGTGAAATAGCTTATCCATCCTGGGTGACCATTTGATGTCTCTTGTCCAAATGAAATGACGCCTCTCTTAGTTGATCTGGCAGTAGAAACTCCGTTGACAAAGTACTGAATTTTTGGGTTCTTTTTGCTTTTCCAAGTTTTGCAATTTAGACGCCACCTTAATTTGTTAATGTGACAATATAACTTTTACCAAACGAATTTGAAATAATATCTGACGTACCGTTTGGGGGATATAAACTTTTTGTTTGCAAAGCATGCCATGTGTGCATCGTCAATCCATTTCGGAATCAATGCAAAAGAAATGCAGAAACAAGCAATGACTAAAGAAAGTGAGAAGATAAAATTGTTTCGCATTTTTTTTTTTATCTATTTCCTCTTTCGTAAGAGTTTTACTTTGAAAGAACAAAGCATAAAATTGTGCTTGAATAGAACGACATATACATACATACATATATAACATTCCATTGTTGATTGTGTCAAGTTGACACTGCCATTCATAAATTTGTAAGTGTAACGATTATATAAGCATTTGTACAAATTAGTTCAAATTACCAGAAAATCATTGAAAAATCTTCGATCAAATATAAATACATTTAATATTTTTTATTAAAAAACTTTTTGAATTTTGTAATGCTATTTTTAATTTAACGATAAATAATCGTGTTAATTGAATATGGCTCAATGCTAACTTCCAATGTTTCTGACAAACTGTCCACAATTCTAATTTTTCTGATTGAGTGGTTCCTAAAAAAAGCATAAAATTTATGGAACTGGTCAAAGTTTTAAAAGCAACACTAAAATAATAAATAATACCTATTTAGCAAAATGACACAAATTGATCCATCAGGCCTTTGAAACGTCGTTGTTTGCAAACCAAAAGAAAAAATGTTTTGCTTGTGATAAATTCTTGTTGAATTTTCGGGTAAATACTTTGAAAAATGACCAATAGCGTAATACATTGGTTGCTTGTAAAATAAATCCGACGAGCTGAATATTTACTTTACTTGTATAATCTTCAGATTTCAATATTATGTAAATATTATTACCTATCAACAATTATTGCAGCATCGACATAATTTTTCGCCCAATTTGGACCCCCTTTCAAATTTAAACATATGTTCCAATCAGTCCATCCGCTCACAAAATGGTTAAGATCCGTTATAATATCCGAAGCATAGTCAACCCCTCGATCCCAAGAACCAATTATTACGTCAGGCTGCAATGGATTAGCCCCATTACAAGCCTCCGTGCCCAGGAGAAAGTGGTCAGGAAATTTTGAGTGAGCATAATCAAGAAGGGAAGCAGGTGAAAATGAATCTCCGTACCAATGGATGCCTATTCATATCTTAAAATTATATCACTGCCATATCAATCGACAAAGGAGTAATTATTATATGTCTCTCTTGCCTACACCAGAAATATATTTTCCAGCCTCGGGATCGCCAAGTACCTTTAAAAAGTTATTTCCTTTTTGGCAACAAACTTTTTTTTCATACCTTTTCCAACCAATCCAAGATCGCATACCTTTGATCATCTAAAGTAATTATTTTTGTATCTGAATATTTAGAGTTTGCTAAGGTTGGTCCTAAATTGTTTTTGATCCAATCCCTTTGATTTTGAGCCGTCCACCCGTCCACCCCATTGCGTTGAAAGGGAAGTATGGTATCATACCATCAATTGGTTCGTTTTGTGTGGTAATTCCCCAGAAGGTGATATTATGTTTGGAATAAGCCTCCAGAAATTTGATAAAATAGTTGGCCCAGGTTTGATAATATTCTTTTTTGAGGTAACCTTTTCCTATAAACTTTCCGTTCGTTTTCATCCAAATGGGAGCTGACCACGGACTAGCAAAAAATTTAAGGCCAGTCGGGTTCAATTTGAGGGCATAGGTTAAATATGGAATCTAGGATCAAATTAAAATAGATAAAGTATCTTACAAACATGCAATAAAAGACCTTATATTGAAAGTCTTCGTTTGCCAACGTGAAGTTTGACAAAGTTTCGTCTTCCCCTTGGACATCATCGTCATAAGAATAGGGCCTTGTACTAAAATCAGTGCCTCCAATTGGGACACGACCTAAATTATACTCAAGCCCCGTTTTCCCATAATAACACCTGCAAATTATGTACACAAGTTTACATTACCGAGTCATGATAACTAACTCATCCAATTGACAATGTCTCAGTCTCAATCTGCCCCAATGAAATTAAAAGTTTGGGGCATGTTGAACAGTTTCATAGAAACTTTCGCCCCTTCGTTAAATGTTTAACCGGCTAAACGGCTAAAAATTCAGCTATTATATTGCTATTACCAAATTCGCTGATAAATCTAGTAATTTTAACTATTTAAAGTATGAGTGAAGGTGAGTGAATTTCCTGTTGAAATATATCACGTAACAAAATTGTTTCTTAACGTAATTTCAGCCTCTGGGGACATGATTGGAGGGGACTGTCCCACCGCCCTTCTTGTGGATTTTAGCGACGATGTCCCCCCACAGAATACGACACAAAGTCAGGTTGAAAATGTCACTGGGGATTTTGGCCTTTTGGAAATTGCCCCTTCACAATTGGTCAGCCAACAAATTTCCGAGCCTCTTATCCCACCGCCACAAAAACTAATTGACGCCAACGACATTTCCGCCCCAGCTCCAATTTTATCTTCAGTAGACCTTGACTCTTCTTCGGCCTCTTCCACTGTGTCTCCTTTTGGTTTGGGTCTTGGTCTCGGGCCTAAAAAAAGGAAACGAGGCGCCAAAGGGACTCCCGTTTCTAGGATTAAGGGCGAAGAACTAAAAAGACCCGTTGACCCATTTTCTCCTGTTTTCAACCCCAAGACACCAGTTGACCCCTTTTCCCCAGTTCCCCTTAGCGTTGCGTCAGCTCCTGTGACCTCTGACTCTCTGCCCGTGGCACCGCTCGTCCAAATTGACGATATTGTTGAGACAGAGCCACCAAATTCTACGTCTACGCCCAAGCATTCAGAACAAGAAGGCGAAAATGAGGTGCCAGCCATTTCCATTCAAGATAAAAGTGTTAATTTATCAGATTCCGGTTGGTATTCTTAATTCACATCTAATATTTGACTTTACTTAATCTAATATTTATTTTATATATACTTCAGACAGCTTACTTGATATTGACAATTTGGATTTGGGGAGCTTTTCCATCTCTGATTCTGATGGAGTTTTAGAGCAATTTTTAAAGAAGATAAAAGAAGAGGATTTAGGAAAAGCTTTGAAAATGAAGGGGGAAAAACTGGAGGCTAAAATGTCGAAAGAAGAAATGGTTCAAAGATATTTGGCAGTGGCTGCAGATGACACTTTTCAAACTGGATCTGGGAATTTAGCAGATAAAAAACGAAGGGAAAGTATGAGCACCAAACTACAACGACTAAGTGTGTTGATAAGCAGCCCAACTCAAAGTCCGGCAACGAGTCCTGATGCTGGGAGTGGAAAGAATTATTTTCCAACGCCAGCAACTACAAAAGTCCAGAGTAACAGCGCTTTAAGATCCCAACCTCAGCCATTTCAAAGGTACAGTTTATATCATTTTACTTTAAAATGTGGGATAAAAATACGATTTAGGAAAAATTGTATAAATTTTATAGAAGACGACCTTCAATTAGTGCAGGGACAATGACATCTCCTTGTAAAACGGATCTTTCATCTGTTCCTGAAGCAAAGACTGAAATAATTCCACACTCCCCTGCCGCTAGTTGTAATAAATACTTTACTCTTCCGACGCCTATAAGAGGAAATAAAACTAAAAGTCATGACGATACTAGCAAGAGACTATCATTTGGATCCACAACTTCTGGTAATTATTTTGCTAATTTTATCGATTTTTTAAAAATAAAATGTAATTTAAATTTAACAGAGTCGAGTATGAGCCCTACAAAATCTGTAAAGAGTGAAAAATTGTTTTCAATTAGCAAGCCAGTTGCTGCCGTTCGAGGAGCTCCACAATTGCGACATCAACCACTTAAAGTTGTTCCCATGTCTGCACCTCCCGTTTCAGATTCAACTTCATCTTCTAAATCTACATTCTCTTATTCTCCTGCTGGGAAACAAAGATCTGGCTCTTGCAGTGCACCAGTGACTAGAAAATTCCTCCCTCCGGTTGCAGCCTCAAGTCCACTACAACGTAATACTGGCACTGGTCATCCAGGCAGTAGAAGTAGCATTGGTCATTTAGGGACACCAGGCAGGAAAAAAGAAGTTGTTGTAAGGTCAAGTGGATACGGACAACGATCAATGAATACAAGTATTTCTGGTGGAACTACACCTTCCAAAACAATCAAGGTAAATAAAATTCAAAGTTATTTCTTTTTTATGGGTTATTTTCTTTAAAAAATATCTTTTATAGACTCAAAGTCCGTGTCCTACAAGACCAATGACTGCTTCAACTACCACAAGTTATAAACAATCTGCTTCTCAAATTAGTCCAAATAAATCAAGACCGGCAATGGGTGAGCAAGGACAAATTCTTAATTCTTCGTCGACTATTACTGACGGTATCAAAAATGCAATTCAACGTCCAGCCTCAGTCCCAGCTAAAACAACGGCATCAACAGCTCAAACTTCTGCTAAACCTGCAAAAGAGAACCGTCCAAAAGTTCTAGCTTCCGCATTACCACGTCCAGGATTTGGATTCTCTTTTAAGAAAAAATAATTTCAAAGTAATTTTAAAATTTGTGATATTCTTGCGGCTATACTTATTCTAGTGTATTTATAAAGCGAAATACCTGTATTCTTGTATTTCTTTTTCACGTTACAAAAAAATGTCGAATTTCGCTAAAAGTTTGTTAAATAAGTAATGACCTGTTGAAACCGAAAGCTCTAAATTAACTTTTCATGCCCATGTAACTTTTCAAAAGCTTTTTTTACTCAATAAAAGAACCCAATTTTCTCACAATTGCTTTAGAGACAGATACTTACTTTACAAGAGTCTTCTGCAAATTATGACTCAAAGAAGCAATATTAATTCCAGCAGCATCAGTAAATGCTCCTCCAAATCCAATAATCTTCTGAAATGTTTTTTTCCTATCAATTTTAATTTCTACATCCTCCCAGAACCCTGAAATTGTGGAATGAATTCTGAAGCACAAACAAAATAAAAATATATGTAAATCATAGTTTTACTACCCGACAAATTTCCGAATTGTCCTTCATATTTCTTAAATCTTTTTCCTCCTTTCGACGAAATGACATGAAAATATTTTCCAGGTGAAAGTTGTTTCAAGTTAAAAGGTTGAACTGTATCACAATAAGTCGAGTTGCATTTACAAACTACACTTCCAAATCCAAAGTCTTTTGGAATGCATGGAAAATCGACACTTGCTTTATTGAGATTCACAAAAAACAAAATTAGAAAAATTAAGCGTAGAATTTTAAACATTGTGTTAAAATTTAATGTAACGTGAATGAAATTAAAATGCAATGAATAAAATGAACCTTAAATTGATGAGTCATGGGCCAAGTCTTATATCAATAATTAATGGACAAATGCATCATGATGATTTTTATTGCAATATTTGCCACGAGAAAAAAACATTGTAGGCTATTGTAGCTCTATGAAAAATTCTCATATTTAATAACTTTGAATTCAAAATTTGCTTTGCTCTTTAGCTTAAATTGTAAGCACGTGGTGCAAGATAAATAATAATGCTGCAGGGATTTCATGAATTATTTTATAACCTCTATTTAAAAATCTACAACGTGTTCATTTAACTATTTTAACTCAAGACAGAAATTTGTATATTTTAAATTTTCTAATAATATAATGTACTATTTTGTCATCAATCAATTTTGTATCGTATCAAATCGTATTTTAAATCCATAAACTTTGTATGGGATAGAAACATTTTTAAAACAATAAGTATATACATCTTCCCAAAAATCGAATCTATTCTTGCTTCTTCAACTCGAGCCTATATGATGCGTTTTATCATCTCAAAAAAGTTTGGTTTCCATATAACATTTTTTTGCTATTTTCATGTCCCCCATATGAATATATTTCCATGAATTCAGCATGAAGTAATTATTGACCTGATTAAATCATCGTTCTAAACCGTTGGTCTTTTCGGTTTTAACCAAATACAGTTTTCATACCCCCACTATTTCAAAACGATTTGACAAATTTTGCCCATCTTTGAACTCGATGTTATTATTCAGAAGACATCTGATCTATTGAAAAAAGCAAAGATTTATTGCAATAAATTTGCAAAGTAACCTTGTAAAGTAAAGTAAGCATGCAGGTAACCTTCTGAAAAGATTGCATGTATATATGTACTTGAATAAAAAATGTACGATTGATATTGTCATTATGAATCATAACGTCATATGTGAATCATGATTAGGACTTTATCAAAAACCACTCCATGATCATGACGATGAAATTGATCTAACTTGTTTTGACGTTATAACAGAAACACGGAATACTTTCAAATCCCATGATGGGTTACACAAATCCAAACAAGAACTAACGGACACTAACGGTTGATTGTGCTATATTTAATTTAGGGAAGATTACAAGAATACAGCCACACCCAATTGGCTTCAAAAAATGGGCCCAATTTAACGAGGCAAGACATATTAAAAAGTTTCTTAAAACGGTTAAACGTGATTAGCTAATTATGATGCTTCATGAGGTTTCATGTCGACGAATAATTCATGATCAGAAGAAAACTCTACAACGGATATTTCGAAATTTATTTAATTGCAAAACCCAGAAAAACGATCTAAATACAAGTAACACATCTTTCTTCAATGATTTCATGAGCGTTTTTTTTATTTATATTACTTTAAATTTAAGGGACACGTTAAAATTAATATTTGTCTTGAAAAGATAATTTAAGTATATGTTCTAATACCACTAACTGATGGAAGCGTGGAATATACTCTCGTACTGTGAAAATTAGCGGAAACAGAAAGACAATGAGTTTTTCATTATCAATTGCCTTATTCTGTTGCCCCCCAACTAAAATAAGCATTCATTTAATAGGAAAAGTTTGATTTTTTTGAGCTTGGTGCAAATAAAGCGTTGTACATAAACGTTGGAAGTAGCTCGCCACCCAAGACAGAAAGTTCAACTGTACATAGATATTGTACTGCTAAGTAACAAACGAAAATGAAATTTTGAAACCAAAACTTTAATTTTATACAATTTTGAATGGACTAAAAACCTCCCGAACAGTGTTCATACAGCCCAAGTGAAGGATTTATATCTCTCTCAATGCTATTTTTACCACAATACCATTGGCAAAGGGGGCCGGGATCTGTGACGGAAGGCCATCAAAAGGAATAAGCTCTTCCTTGTTTGAAAGTATGGATAATTGACTTTAGGGTTGCTGAAAACTCTAGATGAATGAAATGTTATTGAGTTCGATTTTCCAAGAGCTAAATTATACAATGTTTATAAAATGTAAATTGGTGCAAATCCTTTGACAGCTTAAAATATTTTTAATGTTTAAAAAATGTAATAAATGTGTCAAGTAAAATATAATTTCATGCTTTTCAAATTGCATTACTTACGTGGAAACAGGGAGTAAGTATAAAGATAAGCACCCGTTCCATAAATTATGGACCATAATGCAATATGTCATGTTTATCTCTTCTTATCTTAATTATAAGTTTTTCATGCATAAGAATTAAATTTATATATAGATGTAAATGAATGGTGTATAAGATTAATAAAGATTCATGATTTATTTCTACGAACTATATTTTAAGTAAGAACAGAGTAATTTAAAACCTTTATTTTTTTTCTCTTTCGTCGAAAACTGTAAGAGCCTCTTAGTAAGAGCCTATAAATATGAACTACGATGAACTTTATTGAATTACGAGGAATTACAATTTGTAATAATACAGAGAAATTCTCTGAGAGAATATATGAGTGTACAGAGAAAAGTGAAGTGTGTTACATCATGAAAAGTACTTGGCGTACATGATGAGTATGATATGATGACGTGGAAATGCTAATATATAAGCCTTAACATCCTGAATTCAAATCACTCTTAAGCTGCAATCAAAGCTTCCATATAACAAACTAACAAATTTCAAATTGTCCAATTTACTTCTTTACTTGGAAATGTCAAGAGCACACCCAATTTCAGAGCCCAAACTTTCCGAAGTTTACAAAACTTTGAAATTTTTGGCCAATCTTTCTCGATCTACTATCGCAAAGCCAAACAACGATTTATCAAAAGAATGTCATAACTGTGGTGGAGACCTGAAATTAATTAAAAGGGACACCGCTTTTCCAAAAACTAGAGAAGAAATTTTGAAAAACTTGGAAAAAACGGTAGGTTACATAATTCTATGAAATGAGATTCTAGTCTTAAAGCTTAAAAACGCTAAAAAAAAGCTTAAAAAACGCTTAAAGATAGAAGCTTAAAACACTCTTTAATTAGTTTAATTATTTTTGGTTATCTACATAGGAAGAAAAGTTGAGATCGGCTGGTCAACCACTCCCCCTATGGATTCAAGCTTATAAGGAAGGGGACAACATGAAATCAGCAAAACTTTTGCACATTCATTACAACGCCATGGCCAAAAGAGCGTCTTCTTCTTCTTCCGATTCAGTACTTCCCGTCAAAAGAGCGAGACTAACTTCGGAACACGAGGTCACTACGACGGCAACAATGACGAATAGGAACGAAATTAAATCACAGACAGATTCTACAACAGCCAATATTAAACAAAGGAAAAGAATAGACAGTGGATCTCGTGGACTTTAAGTCTCAAATGCTAAAGATAAATATTATTCTAATGCAAAAAAAACGAGATCTCAAAAAGGCTCAATTTCATTAAAGACCTTGTATTATGCGTTGTAGTATGATTTCAGATTTTGAATTTGCTTATTTATTTATCAGAGCTTCTTTTGCATATTACTGTTTATTTATATTATTTGGGCAATAAATCCATTTCTTATTAAGAAATTCTGACTCATTTAAATCATTCATCCATTTTAAAATGTGTAACTCTTTCAAATACTTTGCTTATAATTTAAATAAATAAATTTGCTTATATTTTTATTGGCTTTGGCTTTTTTATTGGCTGCATTTTATTGGCTCTGCAGATTTCTTCGACACCAAATCCCATAATGGATTTCCCCAAAATTGTAACATTTTCATGTTACTGCTGATTTATTTAAACTCTAAATTTCATGGTACCTGAGTTAATAACAGGATATGATGCAAGCATTTTTTAAAGGTACTTCTAGGAATTAAAATTGAATTTACAACATGGGTAAATAGATCCTATATGTAGAAGTATCGTGTTGTTTGTTCTATTTAAGTACATATAAATTTCCCCTTATTAAGCCAGTTTATTTATTTGTGATTTGTCCATGTTTTGCATTGATGAATCAGGGGAAAGTTGTTGTGGTTCCAAAAGCAAATCCTCTGAAGAGTCTTCTGATATTGGCAGAGGACAAGGATCTATCAGACCTGCCTCTAGGGACTCATCTGAAGAAATAATTGATGGAGAAAGCTGACATGGCGGCTCTAAAAGTTCTTCTGAAGAGTCTCCAGACAGAATGGAAATGTCCATTTTCAAACTAATGTGATTGGGGGAACCTGCAACATATGGGGATGGTGGATAGCTGGTCAGACTGTCAAGGGACACGGTCAAATTGGATTTTTCCAATGGATTCGGAGAAAGGGAAGATGGGGTAGGAAGAGTTGAAATTTTTCTTTCAGATATATAACTCCCAACTTTTGTTTCCGGTGGAAACGCCTATCAAGTAAAAAGTGCTTTTGTAAAGAGTAATTTTCTTTTTAGATATTTTCAAATAATTGTCAATTTCAATTACCAATTTCATTGTTTCTATAAACTTGGAATCCTCTTCAAAAGGTTTAATCATGACAAATTTAGAGAGAGCATCTGCAATTGATGTTGGAGCAGCTTTTCGTGGTTTTTTAGCTTCTTCTTCAGCAGCCATTTTAGCTTTCAATATGTTTGCCTTCATAAGTTTTCTAAAATTTAATGACAAAAATCAATTAAGTCTCTTAAACTGCATACTTAAAATTAGCTTTACTTTGCTTTCTTTTCAATAATTGCTTGAGACACGGGATAATCTTTTAAAGTATCTTCAAGAGCATCTTTGGTCAAAACAAATAAGTTGGCAAAACCTCCAGCCCGAACATCCGCTGTACGTTTTGTCATTTTCACAAGCAATGCAATTTCTCCGAAAACTGAGCCTTGTCCAAGTGTCACCAATATTTGAGTGCCACTCGGACCACCAATCACGTGGATCTTTCCACTTCTTATTATAAACATTTCGCGTCCCACTTCACCCTGAAAACACCTTATACTTATATATTATCTATTCAAGTAAAAAAATACATTACTAACTTTTTTGCAAACATAATCTCCAGGTAGATAAACGGTCGACTTTAACTTCACCACAAGTTCTCTTAAAAATGAAACTTCACAGTGATGAAATAAAGTCACTTTGCTCAAAGTTTTAATATGCAGATCAAGAGCAACGTCCGTTCGCATATTATCCGGAAGCAAATCAAGAATTTTTCCTTCATCTAACAAACAATTATACAAATCAGGAAACATTTATTTTAATAAAGCGTTGTAAACGCATGTAACGATTACATATTATGTAATCAGATTTAACGGCTTTTTGACAAATCTCAAATTGCCTCATTTTTGTTCATACGACCAAACCTACATGATACCCTCAAATAAATTCCCCACGCATCATTGCCTTTCGTCAAACTCCTCATTTCACCACTTTCACAGGTCACGAAACGGTCAAAGGTAAAATCTTTTGAACATCATTGAGCTCCACGCCTAACCTTTCAGACCTTTCAAACTATATTATATCACGCTTAAACCATTATGTTACCTTTGACCTGGAAGGTCTTGACCTACAGGGATCATATTTGGATTTGACTTGAGAAAAAATGTGCACCAAATTTCAGATTCCTGGAATCTGAAATCTAAACCTGTTAAAATTATCACTCAACTTGACGGACGGATATGGACAATTCATTAACAATTTGGCACTTTGCCTCATAATAAAAAAGGTTTATGATACCTAAAGTTTTCTGCTCTTTAAATGTGTAAGAAAGCCAGAGGACGACTTTCTTTTGGATCTGCCTGTGAACTCCCAAGTTATTCAAATATCTTACAGTAGCGTCAAGTACAGCTCGATACTCGTCCTGATGTCTATTTGCATTTTTTATAATATCTTGAAACTGTGTCAAAAGAGTATAAAAACTTTTGAAACCCCCAGAGTTTGTCGGTATGTAATTACTTACCTGTCCAATCAATACAGCAGTTATAAAGACACCACTCAACCATGCGAAAGCCATATATAAATATTCTAGCTTATGTTCTGGTTTTGCATTTCTTCCAATTCCTATCACAGTTTTGGCAGCAAAAAATATGCATCGCACGTATCTATTTAAGTGTCGAGGTCATTCTAAATGTGTTTTTAAAACTTAAAGATAATTACGCTGTCCCTTCTCCATTATAAGTCCAGGTAGATGATCCGATTCCCTCCCACGCGCTCAGACCATAATATAAACTTGCGTGCATGTGGAGCACAAAAAATCCATTAAACATTGTTTTCGTTACGCGTGCAATATATGGGGATGACAATACTGTGTCCAGTCTGTCAAACGTTTCTTCATATGTTCCAATCTCCAATTAGAATGAAAATAGTTTGTAAGATTTCATATCTAATTGAATTAGCAAATGTATGTACATATTTACATATACAAAAGTACCTTCAGTAATCTGGGAAGTCGAAGTATTGGTATACTTCCTCCAACCAATGTTGAGATAACAATATCTAATGGTATAAGTGATGCTAAATCCATCTAGTTTATACCGAGACATCAATAGAGTAACAATTTTTAAATTGTTTAAATACTTTAAATTGGTCCGTCTCAAAATAGGTTTTTCTTGTTTCGGCAGCATCTTTGATCCAAAACCCATCCTTAATGTACTTCTTATGCGACTTAAACACAATAATATCAAGGAGATAGACAATATCTGAAAAGTGATCGCACCACTGCCAAACATGCTGATTTGTTGGCGTCTGGTAAGGGAAAATAGTACGAAGTGGCAGACCGATTACATTGTAAAGAAAGCAAGCTGAAGTCAACATTAACCACGAGATGTAAACCCATCCTTTTAAAAACTACAGTTTTAAACCTACATATATATTATGAGTTTAAAATATCTAGACAATATTTACCATCAGGATCCAGGATATAACGACAGCTGAAAAAGTTTATAATTGCTTTGAACTTTTTAAGGATTCTAATCAACTTTCCTTTCTCTTTTTGTCTTGTGTCGCCACCAAAAGCTGAACCTGGTGGACTCGTCAAATGCTTTAATCTTGAATATAGGTCATCAACTTCATCAGGGAGGTCTAAAGATAAATAGAATGTATTTATTTCAGAAGCAATTTAACGTAAATACACGTCCTTAGCATACCGTCGGAATCAGAGCCTTGTGGAGTGATTGGGTCTTTAATCTTTTCCTTGATGCGTTTTGTTCTAGATGAAAATTCGGATGCCAATTTTTTTAATCGTTTCTCAAGCTGTTGAGCTGATTCATTGTCCAATCTGAAAAATAATGCATTCACTTTTCTTAAAATTTCAAAATGAAATGCTAATATTCTTACCTAGTTTCGTCATTCAAGTTTCTTATAAAATCTGTTGTGGACGCTGGCATTGTCATGCGTCTTTTACCAATGTCATTTAACCCCTTTTCAGCATCATTTATCTCAAATTTTACGTTTTGCTTCGGCATTTTGAAATAGAGTTTTAAGGGCTGTAGCTAATGATAGAATGCCAAAAAATGTTGAGAACGCCAATTGTCGGATGACAAACGTGCTTAAATTAAAGTTGCGGAAATCAGTTGAAAATGCATACATTTTCTGGTAGATATACTGATAATTTTATTCCTACCGTTTGTCAAGCAAGAGTATAAAAATGGCCAAGAATGCTGCAGCAAAGTAAAAATTATTTTTATTCCATAAACTTTTTGTCAGTACATTATAAAACTTTTTATACAAGGATTAATTAAGTTGCACGTACGTTGAGTATATCACAAAAGATTTACATATACCGTTGTTTAGTTTCCAAATCGACGGATTTGGAAAGCTCTCAGAAATCCAATTGTAAAACTTCCAAAGATTAGCTTCCTTGGATTTCTAAACTTTCCATTCATCCATGTTGTTGCAATTAAGATTCCGCTTAACATTGTCGAGGCGACAAGAAATAAAATGACTCCTGCAATTACAAGGAGGAGACCAGGAGACCACTCAGTCCGTCAATTATGGAGTAACTTGGAATATCCGGAGTGTCCATTTCTACAATTTTGATCAAAGTTTTTTTGTAAATATTATTGGACTAATTTAGCAGCTAACCTGACTAGCAGTATTTGCCAAATACTATTTGGTGTTTATGAGCCTATAAATGTGAAGATGAGTTCTGGCAATTAAAGTTAATTTAATATAGCCAACTGCTATTTCGATATAGGAATTATCAGAGTAATATAACCATTAATCGATTATTTATAATACTTATATAGTAAGTAGTATCAATTTAATGAATTAAATGAGTCAGTCAGATCATCATATGAAAATTTTACATAGTGAACATCATCCTGTACCAACCTAACATTGCGTCACTGCATGGAACTTAATTAAAAATTTCCAATAAGTTGTACATATTGGAAGCTGTTAAAAATTTATATTTTTATACAACTTAAACAATGTTTTTATGCAGTTTTATTTTTTATTTTTTTCTACTTATAATATTACAACACTTATTGGTACATAAATCATTAAAGTTTATGCATACAACAAAGTAACAAACATTTTGGCATAAAATGTCTCTCAAAAATTAGTTGACTGGGATTACGTTTCTAAACTTTTAACTTGACATCTGTATCTTTCAGATCACTTTGGGCAAGGGACAATAACAACAGCATTTGATTATATGTATATTAATATTTTAGGCCATCTCCTCAAAATTCTCAACCCTTGAATTCAACATGTATTTTGTGGCTTACAATAACAATAATTATTTAATGAATCACATTGAAAAATATTAAACGAGCTACGAGATTCATGGCACTCCTTCATAATGTATATGTATTGTACCTTTAATTGCTTGCATAATAATATGATTTGGGATAACTGATTATTGTCGCTAATAAAATTTAAGTGATGTGAGATGAACTGCCTTTCAAGGAAATGATATTCATTTAAGCCCCATTGTAGTTTCCTCCGGCTTCCCCAGTGTATTGGTCGACATTCATAATTTCCTTGTAGAAACAGAAAATCACCCAGAGCTGGTAGAAGATGGGAATATCTGTCAACACGGTGATGAAGAAAGTTCCAAGAGATGGACTTCGGACGATTGCCAAAATAAATCCAAGGACCAACAATACCACAGCCGTAATGAGATATGACTTGATCTTTTTCGGATTTTTCTGAAAAAAATATATCAAAGTGACCATTATTAGCGTTTTCATCTCTGAAAAAAGAGACGATGTAGATACCTCAGCAGCTCCCTTCAGCAAGAGCAAGAAATGCACTGCAACATTGACAACCATGACAATAGCCAAGATCACCCATACGGCAATAACAACACCACCCAATCCGCCATCACCCCCCGTTGCTTCTGCAGAATTTATGTCAACAGGTACAGTAGGTACACTGACATGTCAAGTGCATTAATTAGTAATAAAAATATGATTTCATACCTTCAACAGCAGCTTCAAAGTAAATGCAGTATATTGTTAGCATAATCATGAAAATAATTCCAAGACCCTGTTAAAGTATACAGTCAGTTTATAACGTTTTTTAAAAAAAATGTATATTAGTTTATCGAATTACAATGTTGATTGCAGCAATGAGTTGGGTCCCTTGCTGAAGAGTGATGCCAAAGAAGCAGGGACTGCCTATCATCTCCTTGAGTGCCATTTTTGAAACCTTTAATTACTTTTGAATTATAGTATATAAGCAAAGTACGCTTTGATTGACGAGATGATGTGCAAGTGGTTGGGAAAGTATGTAAGAGAAAAGGAATGAGGGGAAGCATTCTTTTGGGTGGATGGATCGATATGTAGGGAGCGTTGGGAGGGGAAAATTCTTGTACTCAATTCATAGCATAAAGTTACTTTCTCTCCTCTATTATGTAACATTACAAGGAACATTCTATTCAGAATCTTAGAATTGGATATCTATAGCCTTGCAAAGTCCCACCAACTCCCAAATGTTAATGTTGCTTTCTCCCGCATCAACCACATAAGTATACCGGCATCGGCGTCTTACCTGTGGAGTCTCTCAGCCCATAAAGTTCTAGCGCCTTGGGGGAATAAAAAGATACCAACCAGACATAAATTATGAAATGGTTACTTTACTGCTTTATTCAATATGACTAATATAGATAATATCAGTTTGGTGTGACATAAGTACATCAAAACTTAATACTTATATTGATACTTAATTGTTTGATAAACTCGAGGTATACTATTCTACCTCTTGTTTGTTTTTGTTAAAATAATTTGGAACCAACATTGATGGCTTAACAGCTACTTTAACTCCTGACTTTCCCCCTTCATTCCCCTTACTTTGTCGTTGTGGTAAAATAGGCATAAATAAATCCTCGTTATCGTCTTCTCCGCTTGATATAACAGTCATTGAAACATATCCTGCTGCATCAAATTGTGATGTGACGTTACTTGGAATCTATATTAAACAAACAAAAGTATTTGCGAATTATTTAAATTACAATCTATAACATTCTTCATGCATGCATAATATATTATATACTCATACATCCAAATTTCTCCAATGGTATTCCTTCAAATTCATTTTCAAAATTTCTTGATGACATTTTTTAGAAAATGGGTAAAGCTTAAACCCAAATGTGGTAGTGAGAAATTTGAAATGATGATCAAACCACTTTCTATCGTCTTCTGGATTTGGTAGCATTAATTTCCTTGGAATATGTTCTAAATCTAAAACTTTGAGTGATTTAAGAGAACTTATTCCAGCTCCCCCTCTCAAATCAGCCAAATCTTCTTCCTCTAATAACGGAAGTTCAATATTGTGATATCGAACATAATCCGCACAATGTTTATACTCTTTCAAAGTGTCCAGTACAGATTTTGACAATTGGGATAGAGCATTGTTTTGCGTAATTTCTGGGAGCAGACAACTTTCCATTGTTGTCTCAAAATCAAACTGGGTTTTCAAATAAAGTTCTTCCAATTCCTCTGAATGTTCAAACGTTTTGAAAAATGTCCTTAGAACTGCCACAGATGGAAGGAAAATCCAGACTCGTTTCAAATGTGGAAAAAATTTGCCAATCTGCTTTACAAAAAGTGGGTCCTTTAATCCATCGGGCAGTTGAAGATCTTGCATATTTGAAATTCTGTCTAATCTTTGATTTTCTGCTTTGGGAAAACGTAATATCAAGTCGTATCTTGATCCACAACGGAAAGTTTTTAAATTTCTCAAAAAACTAAAACCACATTCTGACAATTCTATCAGATTTCCCAATACAACTTTCTCCAGCTTATTAAAATTTGTGGCTTCCAGAGAAAGTGAGATTTTCAAAGGGATTTGCTCTTTTTCATCATCAATTTCTTCGTCCAGCCGAATTTCTCGCCAGCGTTTTGAAGAAGGATTCTTAGTCTCTATCGGATCAGATTGAAATGTGTACTTTGGACAGAACTGAAGACATCTTAGGGAAGGCATAGCACGGGGAAAGTTTATGGTGAATCTAGATTTGTCAGGGAATGAGGCTAATGACGAGGAAGCTTTTCCCTAATAAAAATGAAAAAATAAATCCTCAAATTGCTTATTCAAGTAAATCCTGATTATGTGTGACCTACTTTAAAACCACCATGGATCACAAATTTTTCCAATGTGCTTTTGTTTGCTTCCAAAAAGTTTTCAATTGTTTCACTTCCAATATCTTCCCATAACGCATCCCCAAGTTCAATGCTACTCCATTTAATTTGAGACAGGTTTAGAATAATGTCAAACTCCTCTTTTGTAATTAGATAGCAGCCATTTTCGTGAACATTAAACCCAACAAGTCTCAGTGAATTCATTGATTTTTGTCCGCTTTTTTTAATAGTATTTAGCACATCTTTAACTTGATGATCTGACTTTGATGCTTTGCTGTACTTGACAGTGACCTTTTTTAGTAATTTAGCATGCTTGAAAATATTTTCCAACAGATTTAAAATTCTTGGCCAATATGCTGGATACATTCTGAATAAAACATTAAGTAAATTATCCAATGTTTATACATATTTATTTAGATTAGGCAGATTTTCTCATACCCTGGTGGATGGACACATGTAAAAGCCAAATGATCCAAATATTTTGCACATTTTTCTACAAATTCATTTACTTTTTGGAAATGTTCTTCATCTCGTATATTCAGATCATTTTGACACCCGTTTTTAAAACGACGAGTTTGCAGTGTCCAACTTTGCAATTCTTCTGATAGTTGAGGTTTTTTGATAAATTTGTTGAGTTGTTTTATACTTTTGACATCTTTTGTCAAAAGAGTGGTCAGATCAATTCGGTCTTTCTTTGGTCGCTTAGATTTGGAATGAGAAGCAGGAACATTATCATCTTCGTCCTCTGAATTTTGTGCCATGTTCTATGAAAATTTTGAGACATTCATATAGAATTGTTTTTATTAAAAATAAATTGCAGACCTTATAATTTATTTCCGAACGCCTTCGCCGAAGGCGATAAACCCCATCCAAAGTAGAATTTGTTTCCTGCTCAGTTCCCTCATTATCGCCTTCAGACTCTAATTCAATTTCTATAGGGACAGAAGAGTTGTTGCTGTTACCTTGACTAATTGCAACATTATCGTCAACATCACTTTCGTCGCTGTAACTGTTTGTCAGTAGCTTGGGTGCTTGGGGCTTTTGAGTATTCGTGTAACTAATGCTGGAAGTTGGAAGTTGAAGGTTAGTAGTACTTTTAACACTTCTTTCAGTTTCATGGTCACTTAGGTCCAAAAGTTCTTCCTCACTTTCACTCGCCATAATTAATAATTATGAGAGTTTTGCTAAGCAAATGTATGCATATTTGTTTTAATCGAGTACGTAGTTGTAAGTTGTAAACATGACAAGACTACAGTTTAAAGTTTTCGTGTAATTAAATAGTTCCAAAATTTCTTTATTCGCTATTGTATTGTGCCTTTCTTTGCAAAGAGAATTTTGTACATATTTGTACGCTGCATAAAATACGATTAAAGCTGAACCGAAGGTTGTTTTACAGGTTGTACTTGCACGTCCATCACTTTCTATGACAAAAAACTCTTTGTTCATTCTTCCGTGAAACATTTACTAACAAGTAACAACTAACCCTTTTTTCAATTCGATAATAAAAATCGACAGACTATCTTATGTACTGCCAATTCAAATATAGATAATAATAATATATACATGATTTTTAATTTATAGGTAATGTAAACTTTCCCCAAAAGTATCAAATCAAAATATCTGCTCACAAATTTTATCGTTGATTAATCAATGACAAAAATAACTTGTTTACGGAAGTTATACCATGCAATTTAATTGTTTGCTGCGAGATATTTCCTTATGTCCTTGCATTACAATTCGGATAAATTCTGGAACAAAAATTGTGTTCATTTCACTCCAGATCCAATTTCCATTTAAAACGCTTTCACTTTGAACATTGCAATGACAAAAGCAATCTGCATTTTATTTATTTTTTTGTTAAGCGCTTCTATTGGGTTTTCTTTAAAATGTTACCACTGCATTTCTGGGGGTCTTAATGTGGGAGACATTGGAGCCAACATTGGGACACACAAAAATTGCAAACAAGGAAATCTACCAGACAACATTTTATTCAAATGTCTTTTGTCAAATTCCTTAAATTCAAGTAATCATTTTATGAAGATAATATATCATGTTTTAATTTTACTTTTTTTACAGAAACTATGCAACCCTTTAACTCTTCAGAAATAATTGAAATACAAAACAAAAATTCCCAAGAATATTTTGCCAACTCATTTTCCTGTTTAAAATTTTCGGCAAGGTTTGGAGAAGACAACGCGGAGGCTTCTCTAAAAATGTGTCTCTTTCCGAACCTTCTCTATCCGGATAGAAAAGAGGGCTGCAAACACAAGGAAACGTTTCTAGGGCTAGAAGGTACCTTTTGCACATGTCAAAGAGACGGCTGTAATGGAGCGTCAAAAATAGATGGAGCGTGGTTAATTTTGCCTGTATTTATCAGTTTTATTTTACAACTTTTGTAATGGTTTGTTGCTGCGTTTTTCAATTAAAAGAGTGATTAAAATATTATGGCAGAGGTTTCCATTATTTTATTAAATTATTTTAAATAGCTTTGTATTTTACCTTATGTACCCTTGATGTCGAATATCCTTGTTTCTTCCCCACAAATACATTAGATTAATATATATTTATTAAAGCTATATTATGAGAAAACACGTTTTATCTGCAATCAAAATTGAAATATTGGTAAAAAAAATCTTTTTGTTACAACTGAAGTCAATTTAATTGAACCACCTTTTGTACAACAAAATTTGTATATGCTTAATGTCTGGAAAAAGCTGGCAGTGATTTGGATTTTGAATTGTAAGGAATCAAAACACTGTTTAAGGGTTTTAAATCACTACCAGCTTTATTTTTCTAGAATATAGTTGCATGCAATTTACTAAGCGAAGTGACATCGATTTCCATCCACTAAAAGAATGCAAATAATTTATTTACCATTGTTTTAACCGGTATAATGATGTTTGATAATTGTCCACGCGTCTAACGGTTAGAATTCAGCCAGTACGATATATTATTATAGAAACATCATTTGAAATTCTTCTGAACGCGAAATAAATAAACTTCTGTATATTTAGGTACATACTTACATGAATAAATACATACGCACTGTATCATATTTTATTATTCGGATGATTCACTAGAACTCCAAATTTCACTTTAACATTGTAGGTCATTGTAATAAGATTATCAATAGTAGTTATTACAGAGATGATTTAATAAACAGGAACACTTTTAATTCAATTGTCATATTGTCTTAAGATGGATGGCATGGAATCGCGGTCATTTAGCAACTCCATTCAAGTGTTTGGAATTCTCTCCAGGTACACATGGTTTCGTCTTCAAGTTTTCAGGAATGAAACTCGGAAGGCAAGTCCTCCTAGTACTGGGAATTGTCGTAATTTTCTTTTGCAAAGGTAACTCATTTACTTAAATGCTGTTATTTATTTTTATTGTTACAAAAAAACAAATCTGCACATAAGAACGAAAAAATTGGATTATGACAAAGCAGGCATGAAATGCGGCTTAAATGTGAAGTATTTGTTACATTTTAAACACTCTTTTTCGAATCAGCTATTTCGTTATTGGCAGAAAAATTAAAGTATGTAAAGTAAACTAAGCTGGTATTAAATTACTTTCCCTTTCGGAAGTTGGAGTCTGTCTGACATTTTTCAACCCTTGCCAATTTTTATTATTAAAATTGATTTAAAAGAATTCATTCCCATTTTTACAATTTTCGGAATTATGATTTTAAATTGTTTGGAAATTGCTTGTAGTTATTATAAAAACTATTCGGGTATTTGAAATTTTCTCTCAGCCATGTCAACTTGGAGTCTGGAGTGAATTTACTGCTGAAATCTCTTTAAAAGAGACCTAGAAATTCTGTTTGTTGGCAAGTAAAATGTAGTTATATATAGAAATATAATAATTGCATACAAATATTTTTTTCTCAAAAGTAATTTCTCAGAAAAAATTGCCAAGAAAGCGGTTTTTGGTATATAAATTTCAACAGTAAATGATCTCTTTTTGAAGGTCCAGCCAGAGGCTATCCAAGAAGGATTCGTTTTTCTCGGTATGCTGACAATGTTAAATCATCAGAGTCGTCAGAGTCTTCGTCCGAGTCATTGAGCACTTCAAATGAGAACGACATAGAAGAACACAACAGATTTTCCAATAAATATGAAAGAAAAAACGCAATTAAGAAATACAACCCCAAACGATATGAAGATGAAGGGGTGGCTAAAAGAATTCAGGGAAGAAGCATGAAAAGGGGACGCAAAACTAAGAAAAGCAACAAAACTGGAGTAAAGTTAGCAAACCAGAAAAATATGCTAAACACTTCAAAGCCTCAAAACAACCGAAATAGGAAAAACAGAAGGAAGGGAAACACAACTCTTGACAAAGAAGGTCGCAGTCTTTTGTCAAACCTTTTTAAAGGCTCCAAGGACGTAGCCAAAACACTATTTGGAGGAACTGGAAAACGGAAAAAGTGTCGCCCCGCAATCCAAGGCAGAGCAATAAAAAGGGCAAAGAAAGGGTAAACTTTAATTGTTGAATAAACAAACAATAAAGCATAAAATGTGCAATTTCACTTTTAGGAAAAAAAGTTTGACTAAAGATGGAAGATCACTTTTGAGCGGACTTTTTAAAGGAGTTGATACTGTTGCAGAAAATGTTTTAGCTGGGTCGTCAAGTACTGAAGATGAAAACTGTGAAGAAAGCACGACACCAGGAGCAGAACTCCCTGTAGACACAACACCGGCATCCATTAGCGAACTTGAATCTAGTGGCACACCAGAATCAGAAAGCACAGATGAACCACAATCAAGTGGCACTGATGAAACTGGTGGCACTGATGAAACAAGCAGTACCGATGAAACTGGTGGCACTGATGAAACAAGCGGTACCGATGAAACGAGCGGTACTGATGAAACTGGTGGCACTGATGAAACAAGCGGTACTGATGAAACTAGTGGCACTGATGATACAAGCGGTACCGATGAAACAAGCGGTACCGATGAAACTGGTGGCACTGATGAAACTAGTGGCACTGACGAAACTGGTGGCACAGACGAAACTGGTGGCACTGATGATACAAGCGGTACCGATGAAACGAGCGGTACTGATGAAACTGGTGGCACTGATGAAACCAGTGGCACTGAAGAAAATCAAATAGGGGAAGAAGATGAATCAACAGGTAATGCAAAAAATAAACATCATAGAAATAATGCATCCCAGGACCCCCGTGCAACAAAATTGGGCACTATTATAGGCCCACATGGCGAAGTAATTGATATTACAGATGACGGAACCAGCAACACATCTGAAGACAATGATAACAAACCAGATAATAGTTCTCCAGATAACGATGGCAGCAATAATAATCCGCCGGAAAATGAGGGGGCGGGTAGCAAATCAGACGGTAATGTGGATGGTAAATCGGATAGCGGGGGAAGTGATGGTGGAAAATCTGATGGCGCAGGGAGTGATGGTGGCAAGTCTGATGGAGGAAGTGATGGTGGCAAGTCTAATGGTGGAATATCTGATGGAGGAAGTGATGGTGGAAAATCTGATGGCGCAGGAAGTGATGGTGGCAAGTCTGATGGAGGAAGTGATAGTGGAAAATCTGATGGCGCAGGAAGTGATGGTAGCAATTCTGATGGCGGAGGAAGTGATGATGGCAAGTCTGATGGAGGAAGTGATGGCGGAAAATCTGATGGAGGAAGTGATGGTGGCAAGTCTGATGGAGGAAGTGATGGCGGAAAATCTGATGGTGGAAAATCTGATGGAGGAAGTGATGGTGGAAAATCTGATGGCGCAGGGAGTGATGGTGGCAAGTCTGATGGGGGAAGTGATGGTGGCAAGTCTGATGGAGGAAGTGATGGTGGAAAATCTGATGGCGGAGGAAGTGATGGTGGCAAGTCTGATGGAGGAAGTGATGGTAGCAAGTCTGATGGAGGAAGTGATGGTGGCAAGTCTGATGGAGGAAGTGATGGCGGAAAATCTGATGGTGGAAAATCTGATGG